>VZTL01066177.1:662-28407 GCA_013400535.1 Scopus umbretta | reverse complement strand
AAAACAATGAGAAATTACAGTTGAAATTTTCAATTGTGCACTAGAAAAAAAATAAATCCCACTAGAAAAAAAAAAAATCCCAAATGCAAGCCAAATAATTGCATTGGGTGTGTTTATTTCAATGGCTGAAAAATGGAATCATTGCAATACATTTTGCTGCATTGTCTCAGTGGCTGGGAGAGGCATCACAAGCCCAAGCAGGAGGGCAATCACAGGCCAGACAGTCAGGTGCCGGGGATGGAATAAAGCAAATGTCACCACTGCACACTGAGGTACAGAAAGAACTAACAACATGTAGAGTTGCTCTAGGTACCATCCTCACCNCTAACAACATGTAGAGTTGCTCTAGGTACCATCCTCACCCTCCAGTAAAGTGGTTTGGCATACCCAAGTTGACGTGATGCTACAAATGAGAATAGTGAATTTCCCCTGGGAGAGGGCATTTGAGGGTAGCTAATCACCATTTCATTCCCCCTGCTTTATACAGTACAGGCAGAACGTAAGGGTTCAGGAGCAGTGTGCCTGCAGCAGGAGCTGGGTTTTCTGCATAGTGCTTGGTACTTATTTACTGGCCTAGCCTTCTCCACACACCAGGTACAGTAGTTTTGAGGATGCTTCAATTACACCTGAGTTCAGTTTGGCCCCTAGAAAAGTTCAGCTTTACAAGGATTACACAAGAGAGAAAACGTTATGTCTGTTCCTGCCTGGTTAGGAACAGTGCCTCCAAATCAGGTGTAGCTGAAGACTAAGCTTTCAGTATAGTACCAGTTTCTAGCTCATAGCACTAAAAGGCCTTCTGATAGACAACAAGCATCAAAAGCCTATTTTTTATATATCTTTCAAGAGCAAATTCAGAGTCCTGGAATCAAACATGAGATAGAGGATTTGCTTAGCCTTACATCAGGATGATTACCATGGCGGGTTTGACATGTCCCTACTGTCTTAAACTCTAAATTACTCTATATTTCACTATAAAAGTCTCCTTATATTTTTCTTTCAGTGGGGGGTATCTCTGAATTATGAGATCATACTGACGGAATTCCTCTATGATTTAAATTATTGGATTAGATCATATTCCTTAAAGAAGGGAAGGAAAAAAAAAAGAAATATCGCCAATCTTAGAGTTAAGAACAATCTTCTTTGGAAAAAGTAGACTACAGCCTAAACATCTTGTAAGCATCTGTAACCCTTTTTCTCTTAGTTTTCCCAAAAAACTGACTGTAATTTAGTATACACTTAGGCGGTGTCCCATGCAGACAAAACCTAGAGAGAAAAAAGTCCAGTCCAATCACCCTTGGCATTTCCTTGCTTCACCTACCTGCAACAATATGGCAAATTAACCACAAACCCAGCTGGATGACTTGACACCTCTCAAATGGACAAAACTTTCCTCATGCATTACTCCTCTCATAGAGCCCTCGGGGGCTTTCTTACTTCTCATCTACATTGCAATGTGTAGGGAATGTACACACCGGAATGGCTCAAATCTAACAGGACATTGCAAGTAAAGACAGGATACCTTCCTACATACTACAAAGTTCAAAGAAACAATCCAATTAATGCCAGAGAGCATGGGATAAGGATGGAAGACGACTGTGGTAACAAGAAAACACTGCAATGAATATGGGGTAGAGAAGATTGCTGGGACTGAGAAAGCATTGTAAATTTTAATAGAGAAGAGCATTTCAGGACAAATGAGAACTAATTGTAATGAGACAGACCAAAATCTAAAAAAGTCTAAATTTTTCATTCACCTTGTCTAAAGGTGCCTAATTTTTATGTGAACTCAGAGCAATTGTCAACTTCAAAAGCAGCATTATTCTGAAAAATTAGTAGCTCTAGTTAGTTATTTAAATACATGTAAAGGTAGTCATCTCTATGCATTCATGCATGAAAACTCTGGTCTTATTTCATTTTAACTAAAAAAAAATATACTCAGCCAGTTACACGTTGTTTTTTCTCTGACAGAAAGACATTGCACTGTCATGAGGAGGCTCTGGCTGAGGTCCTTTTGCTCATACCCTCTGTTTCACAGTTATGTGATTGTTGCACCTCCAGTAGACCATCTAAGTACTGGTGCTAAAGACCTACCTACGCTGCCTTTGAGTAACTCTTTCCTGCTAGGAGACTCCAGTGACGCTTGAACACCTCCCAGGCTTAGCTTTTTCTGGTTGTTTTTTTTTTTTTTAAAAAAAGAAAAGAAAATACATGCCAAGTTTTTATTCCAGTGGAACAGTCAAGTTTCCTCTCTAGCTTTGGTAAACATATCATGGTCTTCTGCCCACATAGATCTGGGTGGTCAGCAGAGGATCTCATTGAAAATACAAGTATGGAGCACAACATCTACTCAAATTGTGTGCCTAACTCTTCTCATATAAAGAAGAGCTATAAATTAGCTCTTCTAATTTATAGAAGAGCTTATAAATTCAGTTTGGCAGATATCAGATAGATAATAACTAATAGCAACAATGTAGGTACATGAAGATGAAGTACAACATAAAGAGGATGAACAGAATGTTTGAGGTGGTGCAATTGAGCAGCATGAATAAATGTGATAGAAATGGAATTTAATGAGTTAAACGGGCATGGGTTAGCAAGCATAGGAGTAACTGATCGCTCTTTCCAATAGTCAGGAGAGATTTTCTTTTTTAATTGGATCATGCTTCTTCATTGCCGAATTGGATGCTTCTTTTTGCCCTCTTCAAGCACCAAATGTTTAAAACAAATTTAAAAATATTTAATAATGTAAAATGGAGATAGAAGAGTAATCAACAGAAAACTCCTGACACAAAAGGGCTGACTTGATTCTGTCCCTAGAAACTTTGCAATGCTTTACTCCTGCCAAAGGAGATACTGGGTAACAGTTTCCAAGACACTAGAGTGATTTAAATTTTGGTATACAAGCTGATTTTGCACTTGTCTACTTATGTCCGTAAGGGGATTGTTTTCCTTCTCTCTCCTTTCTCAAACCAACATATTGATCTTAATGCCACATTAAGATGGGTGCTCTAATGCACATGTGAAGTGTGGTTTTTGTTTTTTGTTTTTTTTTATAAGGAGACTGCTTTGGTACACCAGCAGTGAAGTTATTTCAGCAACTGAAATAAAGTATGCAGTACAAGAATATGTTAGTATGACAGTAACAGAATAGTTGAATAGTGAAGTCCGGCCTGTGTATCAGTGATATAAAGTGCTTATCTCTAATTTTTGAAAATGACTTACCACTGTGAAACCTAAATCATCCATGTGCTTTTGAAAATATTCACCATTAATTTACAAGTTAATGTCAGGCTAAACAGACTGGAAGTGGGTCATTTGTCCAGAAGCATTATGACTTGAAAAAAAGTTAGAAACATTTTTTTAAAAAACGTTTGCTTAATTATTCCTTTTAAATTTTATTTTGTTCACAAAGCAACAGTCAGCACTGGGATGAGAGCTGTGGGAAGTATCTAACCTACTGCTCTGCCACGCACCTCACACAGTCACAAGAAAAACTGTACTTCTCACTCCAAAAAAAGTTTTCAACAAAGGAATTCAAGCTACCTTTTTTCTTTTTTTTTTTTTTCCCCTTTTTAAAAAATAAAAACAAAACTATCAATCCCTATTCCACTGCTTGGAATTGTATAAGTACTTAACACCAGTTTTTGAAGGTGTGAGGGAACCGAAAGACATTAAATTCAGTGCCTTTGAAGACTTCTCCCATGATGTTACAATTGGTTTTGTGACTTTTTTTAAATTACTCTCTCATCTTTTAATAAAATGTCTATCTCCTTCCTTATGCCAAGTGGTCTTGTGAATGTCCATATAACCACAAAGAATAAAAGTATCATCTGTTCTTTTAAAGATGATGAAATATTTATGTGTCCATGACAGTCATCTAGACATAGTCTTCAGGCTTTGTGGAATTCATGACCTCAAACCCTTGTGGTTTTAGGCTGCACTAAAGTAATTTGGGAGCTGGGACAGTTTGATCCTAATGAAGACTGTCAAAGGTACCTTTGCTTGTCTGCCTGTGGGTGAACCAACTTTGCCTGCAGATGAATCACTTTCTGTGCTGAACAGTTCCTGAATTCTTCGCTACACAGCTGAGAGGTTTTCTGGCAAAAGACAGCCAAGTCCCAGGAACTAAGCATGGAAGGGACTTAGAGAAAATGGATTCTTAGCTCTGAGGTTAATATCCTCTATCCATCTATCTGAAGCTTTCAGATACCTGTGCCGACCCAGGTGTCTAACACTAGTAGCCAATATGAGACATATAGAATTAGAAGCCACTTCTGAAAGTGCTAAATCTTGAACTTTAGCTTCAGTGTCTTCATCTGCAAAGTGCAGACATTAGTAATTTACTTTAGAGGGCAATTCATATGTTTTTTCCATACTTGTAATCATACTTATGTGGAAACTCTCTATAATCTGAAATAGGTCATTAAAGGCTTGAACCTGAATACAAAAGATGTCCCTCTTAAATTGGATTATTTCCTATGGATTGAGCCAGAGAGGAAAAAAAAAATCACACAAACTCCTTTTGACTCAGAAAAAATGATTCCATGCTGCAAGCCAATACCTCTACCTCGCACAACCTATTTCCCAACCCCAGTCTTGAGGAGTTTAAGATTTGCATGCAAAAATTCACCACGTGCTTCGTAAATTTGGTTTACAAGAATCATTGTGCGTTACACTTTTTCTTTTTTTCCCCAAATAACAGTAGTTCAATCTAGACTTCAAGCCAAGCAGCAGATGTTGGGCTTTCCATGCAGAAGGCAGCTGCCAATGACCCAGAGGGTCCCCTCTTACTCCTGAGATGCTGCTTCCATACACTTACAGTCTGTTAAGTGAGAAGAAACTGTAGTGCATATTACATTCATGTAATTGTAGGACAAATCTGTGTGAGTCATGTCCTCACAGTGGAAAAGTCTCCTACATTTTGGAAATGGAAGGAAGTAAAAGATGGACTAGATGATCTCAGAGGTCTTTTCCAACCTTAATGATTCTGAGATTCTATTTTTATGGATGGCAAAGCACAGCAAGTGCAATGTTGGTAACCCACCCACTACTGTGTATAATGTCTCAGGGACAGAACTTGAATGAGACTCAGAGATTTGACTTCTAAACCTTTGTGCTAACTTATTACATAATAATGTAATCCTGTAATGTACTATTTATGGTTGGTTTAGGCAATCTTATCTAAAAGGCCTCATGAGAAAAGTTATGCTCCAATACATATGGATGTGATAACATCTTTCTAAGCTAATCAACAGGCATTTGTACAATTCAAAAATGCACAGTAAAGATTGAGGCTGTATTAGCTACAGATCTTGTTAGGCTTTCTGAAAGGCACACCAGCCCCAAAGAAGCCTGGTTTAATAAATATGTCCCTAGTCAGAACCGCAAAGACTAATAGAGAATGTCTGTCAGGTCAAGTCGATGGATTGCCTGCTTCACAGCAGACTGGACTTTCTTTGTCTAGAGCAAATATTTGTTAGCATGCACCAGGCTTCCTTGCTCTGTTCTGGTGCAAATTAAGTCTCTTGATGAGATAACCCACAAATGGGCTATTAGATAGTCTACACTGGGATCAAGGTCATACGTGCATAGTGGTATGAACTGTCAGATTTGGCTCTCAGCTTCCTCTAGTTCTCCAAGATCACTAATCAAGAGACTTGAACAGTAGTAACAAACCCCCTTTGTCTTGGGGAACACATGTTGTTCTCCAAAACAGCAAGAACTATAGGCACAGTTAAGCTCAGACTATATCAGAACAACTCTCAGAACATGTCCCAGTGTAAGCAGCATCTCACCAAGAACACTCCAGTTCATAGATGTTTAAATTCAAGTACCTTCCCCTTACCATACAGTGGGCATGCAACTAGAAAATGCCGAAAGACTTAGATCAGAGAAGGACTACGAAAGAACAACAAAACCTAAATTTATAGCCAGGAATTATGTGAGTGCCAGTGTGTACTGAAGAGCACAGACAGAATACGCTTCATGAGACAAATCTGGCCAAAAGCAGTGCTGTGTTCTGCATGGGCTGAAGGTATTGCATGGTACCTGTCTGCATGAATCAACCCACTGCAGTAATCCCTAATAGAGGTGGCATGAATAGAGGATGTTAGTTCTGTATCAGAGGGGAAGGTCCTAAGTTGCCCAATAGGCAACATTTACCTTTCGATATCTTCCTCACCCACTGATGCCCAAAGTAACCCCAAGTTGGGCACAAGCTGAGGCCTTGCACAGGTTACCAAGCATGGCTTTTTGTGAGACCAAATACTAGTGTTGTCAATTGTCTCAGGTTTTTGTCCTTTTATCAGTGCTTCAGCTCCTCCCACAAAGATTCTCACCTTTCATTTAAAAAGTTTCTACCCTTTATGGTTGTGGAGCCTGCAAACATGGCTCTAATATAACCTAGTAGGTCAGAAAACAAGCCATAGAAAAAGAACCTCACTTTTTTTTTTTATTTCTAACAAATCAATAATGATTTTTAAGCTGATTTCACAGAGTTTATGGTAACTTGACTGAAGGTTTTTGAATGACTAAGGTTAGAATTACTTTAAGATATCAAACTAGCAAGATCCCCAAATAAAAATAAACAAAGCTCTTTCCATCGCTATTCTGGAGAAGATGAACTCCTTTCTTGCTAACTACATCCCTCATTGCTATAAGCATGGAAAGCAACAACAGCTTTCAACCAACCCTCTCTCCAAAAGGCCAATAGGCCCTGTCTCTAACAAACTCTCAGGCCAAATGATATAATCCTCCCACACTGTGATGTCCATATTCCACCTCCACAATAGAATTACCAGACTTCCAATTACTCATACCTTCATTGTAAATAAGAAAATGGATGTTAGACTATCAAAAGCTGTGCTGACTTTCTCAGAGGCATAAGAAATAATTTCAGCAAATAAGACTAACAGAGAACAAGACCGTGTTATTGCCCTGTGTCCTGTCGGTTCTAAATTATTTCCAGCGCTCTTGATCAGAATATCACATGCAAAGCAGCAAATGCAATTTTAATGAAAAAGCTCCTCTTCTTCCAAAATCAACACAAATGGCCATACAGTATTTCCATCAAGGTCAAGTATTTATAACACTAACAATACACTATGACTTCACAATTATTTAAAGGATCTTTTGCCTGAAATAATGAAAATCTTGGATCTCCCACTTTCATTGTTTACAAAGGTTGCACAATTGGATTGTAACCATGAAATTTCCATTCCCCTTCAGTTCTAGTTTGGTCATCCTTTGATTAATATCACATTTATGATATTAACATGAATCTACATTAATTTGAAAAAAGGCCTCCCACAGACACCAAAAATAATCTGCATCATGCTCCATCTTCAAAATTGTTACACAAATTACTCCTGCCCCATGCCACACCACAGACATACATAAAAGAAAAACAATGACATTACTTACTAGGAACTCCAGACACCAGCCGTAATGGACGTAATACTCGGAAAGCCCGCAGTGCTTTAACATCAAATCCGGCACCTTTTCCTCCTATTGAGTTTCCCCCATCTGCTTTGGTTGCTTGTTCTAAAATTGCACTAAAAAGCCTGCAAAAAGAAAGAGGAAACAATCTGTAGGCAGACAGCAAGGCTTGGGCTAAACAGGAACAGAGATCATCATCATCATATCACCCAAACTATCTCACAGACCTGTGAAGAGTGTCACACATCTGAGTTGACATTCGCATATGGTGGAGGAGAGACAGACTATTCCCATATGCAATAGCCTAATGGTGATGTCTATATATTTGCTAAACACTTGTTTCTGGACCAGACATAAACATGGCATGCTCCTCCTTCAGCCTAATGGCTCCTTGCAGCCAGCTATAGACTATCCCAGTGACCAGCCTTGCCTGGCTGCACATGGAGGTGTGCTCCCTGCCCTGCATGCTGGGCCATGCCGGGTGCTTCAAAACAGCCATTCGGGCAATGCCTTGTGCCAAATTTAAAGGGTCACCGGCAGAGCATGTGGGTCAGATTTTGCAAGCAGTCTCCAGGTTATCCTTACTAGACAGTCTGGACATACTTAGTGGGAGTTGAGTGGAAAGGCAAGAAAACACAAAATTTCAGATTTGGCCCTTTCTGCTGCAAAAACTTTGCTATCTTTATTAACCAACAATCCATCTTGGGGAAAAAAATCATCATCCATAATTAATCTAGTCATTAATTATCTGTCACCCAAGGAATTAAGATTCACCAAGGTCTCTGCAGGTAGAACTTGGTGTAAAACTCGGGGATTCTTCAAGGTGCAAATTTTTAGATAAGGGAGTATGCTCAGATTATGTGCTTGTGTATCCATTTGTAAATCCCCTATGCATTGGCTAGGGAAAGCACAATACTGTAGGAGTCTTATTATTAGAATATTTTATTATACCAGTCTTAATATTTTATCTTGGCTAGTAGGAGTAGCTGCCTTAAGGAGATGTCTCACTCAGAACACATTTGAAAAGGCAGAGCAAGGCAGAAAAGACAATGTTCTTCTGTAAAAGAGCTGAAAGCTCACCCTACGTGTTAAATAAGAACTTGATTTAATAAATTAGCTTGCAGGAAGCAGCTTCCATTTTTCTGGTAAAACATTAGTACCTTTGGGGAAGAATGGATTCCTCATGAATTTGCTAATGACATTGCTTTCAGCCTTGAAGTCATCAGCTTGAACCCAGCCAAATTCGGTAGAGGTTAAAAGCTGTTCCAGCCTAAATGGATGTTTGGCACACTGTAGAAAAAGCTTGCCTGGGAGTGGCAGAGGCCCTGTGGCCCATAGCATGCCATGGAGGTACCAGAGGTAGCTTTAAAAAAGGCTGCCTGGGATGCCAGGACCAGCCCAGTTGGAGTGGCCTGGATTCAGCACTGACTGATTTCTCTCTCAGACTTCACGGTCTGCAGTGCCTCTGTCAGGATCTCATCTATATGCCCTGACTGGCATATTCCACAGAGAGCTCCCAAACTGCATATCAAGCAGAGACTGAGCTGCCTGATTGCTTTACAAGGAGCTCCAAACCCTGCAGTCCATGATTAAAACTTACCGATAGGGCCACAAACAGGGAGCTTGCCCTGGATAGAAAAAGTAGGATTCATCTACTGAAGCTCCTAAGCCAACACATTTCCCCATCGCTAAATCCACACAAAAATTCAGATTAGGGGAATGCAAATGTGAAATTAGTTCCTTAAGCAATTTAAAAAAAAAAAAGATATAGAGTCTTATAAAACTTGTCAGCTCTGACTGAGGAACTCCTAACTGGATCTATTCAAAGCCTCAACTTCAAGCACTGCAGAAAGATTTAACAACTAGGTAACAAGCGTGGGAAAAACTGTGTGTGGGGAGGTTGGATGCTGAGTTTGTAGGTGTTGCAGACTGAGAAGCAGGATGCAGAGAAGACAAAAACAGAGCCTATGAGAAATACTGCGTTGACTACAGATACCACAGAGAGAGAAAAACAAGGACTGATGCAAAGAACATGAATTATTGGAATGTGTGTATTTCTTGAGCTGTGTACACAAATTATACAGTTGCAATTTTCTGCTGGTCTTCATAATAGAAACACTGTAGGTCAAATTTGGCCTAATGTATTTCCAGTAAGCTAGTGATTAAGCTCTAGAAATGTGCTCTATTTCTTATTCAAACATTTCTATCTTCCTAGTCAGCAGAATTGCCATACTAGATGATGAGTGACGTACCCGTACAACAGCCCCAGTCTCCTGGGATCCTCTGGAGGAAAAAGAATTCACTGCAAAAGGTTTCTTATGCTGTTTTTCAGCTCTCTTGCAATGGTGAAGACAAGAAAACTCAAGGAACTCTAAGTCAGCAACTGTGCAAAACTGAGGGTCTGTTCTCCTGGTCCCCATGATCTCTGGTCCCATGTTTTACCAAATAGTATCTCTTGGCAGCTGGCACCAAAAGTGTTTCTCCTGCCACTCATGCAATGAGCAAACCATGGGCTGCTCTAGAATTCTGCATCCTAAGAAAAACTATACATGTTCTAAATTAATTCATGAGGAGCAGAAACACAACCAGTAGGACAGCTTACTCCACTGGAACTAGAACCTGCTTTCCCAGACTAACGCAGCTCCACTGCAGGCCAATTGGCCCAGCTTGTGTGCTCCAGCATTGACGTGCTGAATGTGCTGTCTTGAGGTACCCACAGTCATCTGCCTACTGTACTTCAGGAATAATTTGCAGTAATTCCTGCTGCTTCTCATTTAAAAACCTACATTTATACTTGAATTGCATTACTGCTACTAATCCTGCTTTAATGTATTTACTCCATGCTTAATATCTCCCCATGTACTAATCCTGCTTTTTACTAATGCAATACAACTTTTTATTTCTCTCATTTGTTTTACTCTCTTTCCGTTTTGTATTGGGGTCTAGACTGTGCCAAATCTGGCCTACTCCATTCTTCAAATTTATAGAGCATCTTGCCAATCCCACTTCATTGTCCCAATTGCCTCCTGAGTTAGGGCATGGGCAGACATCTATGACTCAGAGGCTACAATTACCACATGCTTTTTTGGCTGTAACTCATTATGACCCAGAGGGGAGGGGGGGAAAAAAAAAAAAAAAAGTCCTGTTCAGAAATAACACCAATGATAAGACACAGAAGAAAGGTAAGGCTTCTGACAGCCCATTTCATTATCCTCTATTAAGAAAAAAACCCACAACCCATATACAGTTTGTAGTTTCTATGGGCTCTACAGACTCTTCCTATTTTTTCAGCTAATTGTTTTCCAGTCCTAAAAGAGATGGGTAGATGTTAACTACTGATATAAAACAGGAGTCCAGAGTCCTTCTACCCTATATTTACATAGGAAAATCTGCTTTTTGATGAAATCCTCCAGGAAAATCTTACAGTAGGTATGGTGGAGTGAGGTGTGGTTCTTTCCTTCTCTTCTCAGTAGGCGAGTTAGCTGAAATGCACACTCCAAGCACGGTGTGAGAGAACACTGTGCTGACAGAGAAACCAAGGTTTGAATGGTATAAAAATGCAAGACGGCTAATCAGTTATGGACACTGAAAATCTCACCATTTTTAAGAAAAAGAATACAGAAATCAATCTTATTTCCTTCCAGTTAACTACTTTTTGCCAGCCGAAATTTTATGCATTTTCATTTGGATATAGTATTTCCACTGATGAAGAACAGTTAACAACATCTTGATTTCTGAATTTCAGTTGTGACACAACTATACCTAAAATAAATTCATTTGACACACATGAACTACAAAGCAGAAAATCAATTTCTATTACACACGTGCGTGTATGGACACACTTCACTTTTTTTTTTTTACATTTACTTGTGAGGTATGAAGCCTGCCTCACTGTTTTTCTTTCTTATATTTTTCTGTTTCTATTTTAACATCTAACATATCAAAAAGGTTTTAACTCTGCTAGATGACCCCAACAGCAGCAAGATAAGCTTTAACCTGCTCTACAGCTCTTCATCTCTTCCTCTGTGGGGAGGGCACACTGATTTTTATAGCATAAAAAAAGAACTTGTCAAGGACCTCCAGAATATAAAAAGAAAACAGAGGGCTTGGTATTTCTAAAGCCAAAAATCAGCAGAAAAACACAGCTAAAAGAATCCTCATAGGTACAAAGAAATAGTAAAGTACAATGATTTTTTTCACAGTGTTTTTACAGTTCACCTGTGATTTGCGAGTGTGAAAGTGTTTGGGTCTGCCCTTTAGAAACTCCTCACAGGTCTTCAGAAAGACGTACACTGTGACCACATTTTCCAGTCGGCTCTGAATTTCAGATCCTTTCCAAATACCTTCACGGTTTACCTTCCCAAGCAAGATTGCCTTTCAAATTATGACACCTTTTTTTCTGGCAGCAGCTATGGGTCCTTGGAGAATGCCTGTGCTTGGCAGACAAACCACAGCATTGCCAGGAAAGACAGATATTCTTCTAGCACAACATTGTCAAGTTAGTCTTCCCTCAAGAGAAATTTCCTCCAACAGCCTAATATTAAAGGACATCACTGTCATATCTGAAAGTTTTAATCTTTTCCAAAAGAGGAACGGTAAAACTGAAGGAAGCTGGAAACAATTTGGCTAATCATTAGTGTTTGTGGGTTGTGCCTTATTAGGCAGTTAGGGGTGTGATCCCTATTCTTAACTAATAATGTTCTTATCCACAGATCCTCTGACTGATACCCACACTCATACATTTTTCTTCAAAGCAGCATTTAATGATGGCTGCTATAGCAGGGTCATAGGCTATTTAAAGATAAAATAGAACCAAGCTTTAAAAGACTTAGCTGATGAATAAGCAGATCTCCCACAGTGCAAGAACGATAAACTGTTACAAGCTTACAGGTCTGAAGTGCATCCTTTCTCCAGAAAAGGAGAAAAGTAGCAGTTGTGTTCAGCGCTCCCCTCTGCTACTGCAGCGTATTCCTGTGGCCTTGTTAGAACCACTGATGCTAAGAGCCTTTTGGATATCAGGGGATCTATCTTCAGAAGGTGGGAGAAGTTTACAGGCACATTTTTATAAAAAAAAAAAAATTATAAAAACTGAGACTTCCCTCTAGAATTTATGCTTGCTCCAATGCATGTTCATTTGCTTCTTCCTCTACTGACTTTTACTGTTTTATCATAAAGGAAGCCAGTTGTGCTGTATTATCTCTTTGAGATGTATTTGGTAAGTAGTGTATACTAGGTGGATTTAGAAACAAACAAAGGCTCTAAAACCTGTCTTTTTTTTGCTCCTTTAACTTCCAACAGTACTTGAAGAAATACTTCCCACCTAGCCTTTCTATTTTTTGTAGCAAGGACAATCATCATTGAAATTGAAGATGATTCCTAAGGCAAAACAAGCACAAATGGCAATTACTGCAGTTGTTTTGGGACTTGATGCTTCCAGTATGAGTCCCGCACCATCCTTTGCCCAACATACCAAACAAATCCCTCTTCCCAGTGCTACAGCTGTGTCCACTTTACTCAACTTTCTCCAATAGCTCCATCAATAGGCAGAATAAGGCACCACAAGGAAATGTTGTTACCAGCACTTGCTTTCTTCCTCCTCACTCTTTTTGAAATTTATTTTAAACCTTTTCCATGGGACTTCCTCCCTGACAAAATATTCAAATACGCTGAAATTTAAACGTAATGTCATTGAGGGGTTTCAGACACCCCCTAGGAAAAGAAGACAGGGCAGAACAGAAACAGATGGTATCACCACATAGATTTTGCAGAGGAGTTGTGGACAGAAAAAGCAGTGCACCAGCCTAGGCTGTGGTACTGTACGAGTGAGTTTAAACAGATAAACATCAAAGGAACCCATCTGGCCTTGAAGTGGAATCTGTCACTTGAGATTGTTACTATTTAACAGAGACCTTGGGGTCTTGGTCATGTTTATTATGCTCGTGTAATCCCTCTCCAGTCACATTTTTTGTTCCCCATCTAGTGACTGAGAGCTGCTGGAGGCAAGAGCAGATAGAAGAGCTGGGAGCTGCAGCTTCTGTCAATGGCAAGGGAATTCATTTCAGTCTGAATATCATCTTGCTAAATAACTGCCCTAGTAGGAAAATTAAAAAGGACTGTACTTAAACTAGATATAATGCTGCCCTGTGATTTCTGGAGCCCTGCTCTTTCATATTCCAATGGAAGAAGAGAAGGTAACACATCCTCTCTTTAAAAAGTCTCTTTCTCATAAAAATGAAAAAGGAATAATCACATCCACAGGACTTTTGTTCTCCAATGTTTCTTCAACTTAAGCAGCAGCTCCTAAGCAGGTGAGGACATTCAAAGACAAAATCAGTTATGGAATTGGACGTCAATGCAAGAGGAGGGGTTGGGGATTTGCCAATTTCCAATTAATAATTTGCTGTAGGGTCCTCTGGCTGTGGGTAGGAATGAAGGAGAAAGACAAGTGGGCACTGCCATAAGAAGTGTTATGTCCACGTGGAGGAAGAGAGGTCTTGGGACTAAGAATAGATTCCAACCTGTCCTCCCTCCCCCTCACTGGGAGTTCTCCTTCCGCCCACTTTTCCCCATGATGATGGAAAGTGGGAGGGATTGGGTAGCACACAGCAGTATGCTGATGTCATTTTTGGCGCCACCACAATAATGGTTAAGAACTAGATGGACTTCATTTTGGGGCAGAAATCATGAAGGCGTTGATGACTGAAAGAGTCCCTTTTGATGTTTTCCCTAGGAGCTGATGCCAGGATTCCTTGGTAAAGAGGTGAAAATACTGCAAATTTTTGTGCATGATGAAACTCTTTAACAATGGAGGGGTGGGAGGATGGGACAAATTACTCAGGCAAAGAAATACTTTTTCTCTTTGTCTTCAGGGTAGTTTATCCTTCACCTCTTCCCTTCAACAATCACATTTTAAACCCCTTGCTTATCTCTTACCCTGAGGTAGAAAAAGCAGAAGGTTTTTTATTTTGCTTTTATTCAAATAAATTAAATGCCAAGCTTGAAGAATACAGAGGAGAATAACAGGATTAGAAAGTTTGCAACTCAAAGTGGCAATTTGATCTACAACAGTAAAATTAGTCTTTAAAAAGGTTAAAGTATTAAAAGTGTCAAAATAAAAAATGTTGAAATCACCAGCAAAATAATGCAATTGAACTGAAGAACTTATTTTTGTTTGTAAGTATGAAACCCTGGGATTTAAATTTTTCATCCATCTTTGAGAATGAAAAAAATCAGTAAAAGTTCATAAAATAGCAGAATTTATTTGTCAGCCAATTCTAATCTTAATTACCGGATCCCACCTAGATGTTCTTTTTTAGTATTCATACAGATTATAAACAAAGGATTTTCTTCCACTTAAGCATATTCAGATATTTGGCTTTGTCCAATAGCTTTGCGCTGCTTCCTCTTTTTATCCCTATTCCCTAAAAGCAGTTTAATTTCCATGTCTTGCAAACCATTAAAAGCCTTGGAAAAGGCTAAGTAGCAAGGGATACCAGACAGAAAATGTGCATCAGCTGATTGTCAGTCCTTAATATTTACCTCAAGGTGAACCATAGCTACAACACTGAATGAACCAAGCATTAATCAAGTTATACCTGCAGAAGACCAGTGAATTAACCATATTTTTAGATTACACAGTAATACTTCGTAAAACACATGGAGTCTGTAAGGGGGGCTAACACAGGAGGTACAAATGGTGGTGGTAGGACAAACATGATGGATAACAAACTCTAACATCACCCATAAGTAATGTACCAAGCATTCACCCACCCTCACGGTCCCAAAGTTTTCTGGTGTCTCCGTGCGTGCAGTGTGTTCGAAGACAAAATGTTGGTACTCACCCTACTACCACAATTATAAAATCTAGTAAATTCCAGCCATTGCGGAGGTAAGCGTTGGGGTGAAAGAGAAGTCCATATGCTATTACTTTTAAAAATGCTTCCACTGTAAAAATTATGAGAAAGAGATATTCCACTCGTTCCTGGGGAAGATAAGAGAACAAGAGAGACAATGGTTAGCATGAGTGACAAACTATGGATAAGGACATTTTCTTCTCTCACAGTCCACACATCCAGCCTCCAACTCACTGACTTGACACTTGGTAACACCTAACGTGCATGGCTCGCCAGAGGCCTTTTCTCCTCATGCCTGTATCATCTGCAGCCAGTCTGACAGGACAGTGGCAGTAAATTTTGATTAGGCTCTGAAATTTGCTGCCCTTGCTTTGGCAGGGTCTGACCACTGCACAGGTGTGTGCAAAGGAGAGGGGGAGAGGGCCAACAGGCATGTTCTAGCACTTAGCTCCCTACAAAGTACATTCCCAAATATTGTCACCCATCAGAATGAACTGCAACAAGTCCAGTTTTCTATCTCTGGAGAGGAAACATTGCTGGATGCAATGCTGTGGAGAGAGATAGGGAGAAATAAAGAGAGGAGCCCACCTGAGACTGATGCATGTGCCAAACTCTGCCTTCTTTGGGATTCCCTTTTCTGTTGCTAGGGAAAAGGTAGGCTGAATATTGGTGAAAAATGATTTACAGATCAGGCTGACTAATGCTGGAGGCTTTTAGTCATTCCATTAAAAATGTACATGTCCCTATGAAATGCAGGCTGCAATTAAGCATATCCAAACAAAGTCACTTCCAGTGACAGTACAGTCTCATTCAGGACAAGCACGCAGGCTTTTGGAGTCAGTACACAGGCTCACTGTCTTTCATGTCTGTTTTAGCCCCGGCGTGGAATAACAGTGTTGCAGAAACAGTAGGGACCTCCACCTAAGTAGGAGGGAAACTGCAGCATTTGGTAATGACTACAAAAGTGCTCTGTGGCAAGCTGAGTGAGAAATAAGTACCTGAAAACTAGATGACAGCAAAGGGAGACTAGGTCCCTACAAGGTTAAACTACAAAGTTATTAAAAGTTCACATTAAAGGAAAAAAAAGCTGAGATAAATACAAATTAAAACATCTTAGGCATTCCTAGTCACATCTTACAGGGTACCCAGCAAGACAGTCGGGCAGGTCACTATTTTTCTTTTCAGCTCCAAACTGGAATTGCCCTGTTCCTCTGTCCAGCTGAATGCATGTATGACAATTTCATATGATACAAAGTGTGCAGGATTACAAAAAATCATTTAATCATTTAACTCAGCTGCCCTTCTGAACCTCTTCCATTCAGCTCCAGGTAATTAACAACTCACTAACAACCCCTTGATCAAAAAAGGCAATTTCCAGTTCACCTGCACATTTACATTAACATGTTATTTTCCACGACTGAGAAATTCCAGCTGACAGTAGCAGGCACACATCTGTTCTTTAAAATATTGCAGTTTTCACTCAGACAATGCTTTCACAATGCCTGCAGTATTATTCCCCAGCGCTTAGTATGGGGAACACCTAAAAAAAGAAGTATTATTCTGTAGTTATGTGATCCATGCGTAAAGCTTTTGCATGTGCCCACAGCACAGAATTTGCCCTTTGTTGTCCCAGATGGAGACAGGTCAGCACACCAAGGATTTCCCTCCCCTTGAATTCAGAGATGGAAACAACAGCATACAATATTGGTGACTACTGTGTCCCCAGCTCTACAAATAGTAAGAGAATTATTTTATTTAGCACAGGAATTGGTACATAAGTGTTAACAACCAGGAGTGCATCCATGGGCTTGGCCACAGAAAAGAGCTTGCATGCTCCTAGAAGGGACTAAACTGTCAGCCCTTCTCCCTCCGCTGCTGCTGACAACTGAACAGGTACTAATTGATGTACAAGTCATAGCAAAACAGACCCAAATGGTCAAGCTGCATGTACGCATTTGTAAAGTAAGTTGAGCTGTCACAAAACTTAAACCCTTAAAAACACCCACAACAGAATCATTGTGCGATGGGAAGTCTTTACACAGTGTCTTTCTGAGTGCCCTGCACCCTTGTGCTGCCACGTGCCTCTTCCAGCATGGTGTAAGGCCAGACACCAACCTGTGCAGCAGGCAGATAGCCTGCAGTAGCTCTGCCTGAAAGCCAACGCCGTGCCTCTGAAAGGACAAGGTAAAGACTGTATGGAGGCTGAAGGAAGATGGAAATGGGCCCTTTGGGGGAAGAACGTGCCCGGAAGTGAGGATGGGAGTAGGGAGAGTTGTGTCTGGGATGGACGTGGCCTCACTAGGGATGAATGAACCCCTGTTAGGGTGGAAACAAAGATTTCTGTTTCTGCAACCCAAGTCCATTAATGGGTCTCACTCGCTGGTTCAGCCAAGGGCTGTCCACAGTTACGGGCAAGCTCTCTTTCCCTCCTGCAAAAAGCGCCACAGTAGGTCCGAGACCACTCTCTCATTCAGACTGCCTTTGAGGTTGCCCTGTGCACTCAATTTATCTGGCATCCCACTCTGGAAACAGAGACATGGGCTCATGGAGAAATGCTGTAAGGCCTAAAAAACAGACCTCCCCATAAACCTCTCTTGGCAGTCACAGCCGAGACTGATACCAGAGGGATGTTGAGGAGCCTTCCCTATTGTTTAACAACTCCAGGTCCAATTTGAAGCAGACTGGCAGAGCAATGGAAGAGGAAGCCCTAAAGCTGCCCAATGCCCAGTGATTTAACAGCAAACACTGTTTTGGCCTCTGGGCGCCCTGGGACAAATGCTGCTGCCAGCTCTGTGTCTGGCTTTGTGCTGCTTCGGTGGCCGCAGTGCTGTGCTGTGTGGCCCTGCCCAGCCAGAAGAGCCTTTCCACTCCATGAATTTCACTGAAATACCTGTACTAATGCAATCAAAAGTCCAAGAAAGCAAATACTTGAGAAAATTCTGAAACAACTTTTTTAGAAAAAAATATTTAGTACTGCACAGAGCAGCCAGTATTTCAACAACTAACAGGTTCCATTTGGTTGGGTTTAGAAGCCTTGTACCTTTTTACCTTTAAAGAAGCCTATGAGACAACAGACTCCTGTTTTGTTATGGTAATAATGCTGTTTGCTGAACCATGTTATTGAGGTAATAATATGCCAAAATGTTACAGACAAATGCATATGTATACCTATACATAAATATATGCATATATACAACTACAAGCTGTTTGAATATATTCCTTACAATGCTCTGCTTAAAGTGGAGAGATCCATAAAAAATAAAATTCTATAAAAGCCTCTGAAATGAACATAAGATACAGAATGCTGAGCAGAGGAGAGAGATTTTATGGTCCTCTGCACTTAAATTAATGATTTCAGGATCTAAAACTGAAGGAAAAATACTGCTGAGATTAAACAGTGTAGCTACTCCAGGACCATTTCAGGAAGCCACTCCTGCTTAGACTCGAGAAGAATTTGAAAAGCCTACTAATTAATTTGTGTTCCCTTTTCTCCTTATACTATAAAACTCAAGAGCCTTTATGAACACAGCATAACTCAGTAATGGCGTAGTATAACTGAGCTCCCAGGAACCTGGGTTGCAGTCCCAGTTCTGATGCCACTTTGCCTGGTGAACTCACAGATGTGACTCAACCACCCCCTGCCACAGGTTAGAAATGAGAGGAGGCCCTGTTGCCCTCGGCAGCTGCAGAACAATTAATTTGACTCTGCTAAATAGGCTTCCACACTTCTGGCTGCTCATTTGAAGCTTTGTTCTCACAGGATAGGCAGACTGGGACTCAGTGGTTCAAGCTCCCAAGGGACATAGCACTGCAAAGTATCCGTAACCCCCACTCTGCTGAGAAGCCCATTTGGTGCCATTTTCAAAGAAACCAAGCTAGGCAAATATAGGCATTTCTCTTTGAGAGAGCTCGCTGCTAACAGAAAGGGAGGGAACTGCCTGCTACCTTCACGGGAGGGAAAGGAGACAGCAGCAGCATTGGCCCTTGAAACACAAATCCAAACCACAGCACCAAAAGAGAGGGAACTTATTTTGGAGCTGTAAGAAAGAAGGAACAGTATCTTTTCATTTGTGTCTTAGAAACGGGAAACATGCTGATGTGGCTGAGACATTCTGCAGATTGCAGAATGACAAAGTAGGAGCTTCCTGCTTGGATAATAACAATGAAAATGTTTTGAAAACCAGACACTACCCCCCCACACACCCCCCCCAACAATATGTAAGTGGAAGAAGAGAAAGGACAAAAGTTTTAGAAAACTGACCTGTCTCTGAAGCATACACAGATGTTCTGGGGCTGGCTCTACCACTGTTTTTTGGGGGTTTGTTTTGTTTTTTATGGATATAGGACATGAGCATCAGCTACCCTAGCTGATGAATTAGCCAGCACTAACATTGCCAAGAAACAAACTGCACATCATCTTACTCTTAACAAAGAAATAAACATTAACGTAACTGTTAAGGCTCTAAGATATATTTCCAAAAGAGGATTACTGCATTAAGTACAAAACCCCTCTAATCCCATGTGCCTTCTGAAGACGTCATAGCTTTCTTTTTGCTTATAATTTTTAAACTGTACCTAATGACATCCTGGCTTCCTAAAAGGAGTCTGAAAACAGGAAATCCAAGCAAATTACTGTAGGGCGCCATAAGACATTTCTCCCATCAGGAGAGGAGTGAGTAGACTAGTGTTATTTGTGAGAAACGGTCCTCAATAATTCACTGTAGTTTGATCCTAGCTCTCCAAACACCATCCACCCAGCAGCACTACTATGTTATAAGGTTTTCTTTGCAAGAGTTACTCAAGGCTCAAATCACAATCAGGTCTTCACATCTGACACACCCCAGTATAAAGACAATCTAAAATTTACAATCTAAAATTCCAATCTAAAGTTCAGTCACTACAGGTTGTCTCAAACTTTGCTGTTTCTCGCTGCCTGCACTCCGCTCAGCTTGTCACAGACCATGTTTCAAAAGCTAGATCTTCTATATTTGAAGCAATGTGCCACAAGCCCGGCACAATTAGAACTTTTATAAAGCTGCCTGTTTGACCTTAGACCGAGTTACGTCAGTGTCTGCATTATTATTCCCTAGTGCTTCCTTAAACATAAGAGAATACATTTCTTCAGTAATGCAAATACGCAGTAGTCCAAGGAAAACAGCAATGTTTTAAGGGCTTCTGTCATATAGGATATTTTGGCATTAATTGCATAAATAGGCTATAGAAGATACAAGTCAGAATGGAAGCACTCAGACTTTTTCCTAGTAGGGAAAGCAATCTTTTCTGATGGGAAGTAAGGAGACTAAACTGCAGTGCTGGGAAAGACAGCCCAGAGACTTTATGAAAAAAGGTTCCATGTTTTTGGATTACAAGTTATCAACACATCCAAGATATGGGTATCTTCATTGTGTGAATATGCTGACCTGAAGGCTACTGTTAGCATTCATAACTTTGACCTTCAGTAAGGAAGAGCCACATGTGTGCACTTAAAGGATCAATTATGTTAAGACAGGTTTGTTGACACTGAGTTACTTCTGAATGTACTCAGTTACTCAGGAGACATTTTCAGCTAAGTATGCATGAAAATAGTATGCAAGCACATGGGGGAATAAAACAAAGGAGAGAACATGTTTGGATTTTTTTCTGTCTTTCTCCTTAAAATCACTGCCATTGCAGAAACAGGTGGCTGTAATCCATTTATTTGATAAAGAGAAAGGGATGATAAGACAGCATACTGCTGAACATAACTCCATTTGTTGTTACTGCTGGTCGTAAATCACAGTGTCCCTTCTTCTACCTGTTTCCCAAAAAGAATATTCCTAAAAGTCGAGCAAAAGAACACTATCTGATTTTACCTGACAAAGATAAAATAAGCCCAAAGAAGGAAGTGGGTGACTAGCATTCAACTAAACATAACCCACCGTATTGGTAAACAGAAGACAGAACAGCTTCTGAGAGGTTAGATTTCCAAATATGATCAGCATTGCCTTCTCTCCACTCCAGCCAAGGGCAGTGTTTGTATAACGTCAGGCTTTACAAAAAACAGAGTTAAACTGACACCAAGCACTGCAGAAATACCACCTTTTAACTAACACATGTAAATGGGAGATATGGGAGATACTCTCATGTACAGCTACTTAAAAGGTGTCCAATGCTAGAAGAATAAACCAGACAAAGGCAGAATTCTCACTAATCTGAAATAAGTAATTATAAAACAGGAATGTAGCGTAAGCCAGCTTTTGGTACTTTATGATAATTCATAACATGTCCACAATCCATCTAAAGAACTTCCACTGAAATGAATAGAAAAGAGAGCATTAATAGTTTTAAATGATTACAGACCTGATGCCCTATATTCATGAGTTCTTTGGCAAATCAACGAATACTTCATGCACAGCTCTCTTGCAGGATCTAGTCTAAGCTTCTTATTTTTCTTACAGCACTTTGGCAAGGATCAAGTTGAATTTATTTATGGGTTCAGTGGAATTACTTTTTGTGTCAAAGTCCAACTGTAATACAAAGCCAAGGTACAGGGGGTCAGTCCCCTGTGCTGCATACTTTGTACAAACACACTTTCCCTTTCAGTGAGCCATATGTTCCCTATTTACTCAAACCAAAAAACAGGTGATGAATGCCTTTACTGTTCTGATTTACCATCATTTCACCTACTTCTTTTACTAACATTACGTGAAGAACAGTCTCCAGTTATACAGAATAATGTAATTATTGGGAATCCTGTATTTCTGAAGGGGTTGACGTGCTAATATCATTTGGACCACAATATGAGAGGAGTATTAATTTGAAACCTTTATGCTAGAGAAGATTCTGAGAAACTTGATTTAATTTTGACTTGGAATTTGGACTAGAAACCCACCAAAATCCCTTTCAACCTATATTTTTTCCTGAGTCTCTAGATGCATATTTTATGATTCTAAATGCACCTCTAGTCCACAGACTAATCTAACAAACTCGCTATTTCCTTTCCATTGCACATTAATGCTTCCCAGTGGGATATCTCATTCTCCACAACAGAGATGGTCAAGCATGCACCTTTCTGGATTCATATAAAGGATTATGCATCCATTTAGACTTAAAATTTGGACTCTAGTACCGATTAGATAATGTCTAACCTCTACAAGATTTTTCTTTATGGTCTTTGGCTAGCAGTAGCAGAAATTTCTTGAGTATTGTTGCTCAAGATTTCTTCTTTTTTGGACTGAAATAAAACAATAGGATCCTGCCTATATATGAATTAAATCCAGAGAATATGTTCTTTATGGGCTCAGTTTTTCTTTGGTGTGGCCAAGAATTGAAGCCATCCAAACAGGCCATGTACAAACGTTCCATCCTGAACACCTCTGAAGAGGCAAAGAATGTTGTATCCTAGTTGCTCATGTTTTGGTCCACTACTCTCATTGAATTGAAATGAACTGTCACTTTATATTCCAATCAGACCAATAAGAGATTACCCTTCTAGGAGGAAACAACATTAGGGAAGACAGCATAAGGTTTATGACTGTGAGAGCCTCATTTAGGATCTCTGGACAGAAATTAAAAGCTGGCTAGGTGTTGTGTTGTGTTTTTACCATGCCTAGGAATTAAATGCACCCCTAGAAGAAAGCTTTTCCTAGTTTCCTTTATGCGGTTTCAGAGGCAGTAAGGCAATCCAGTGTCTTCTCCCAAGGTTAACACAGCCATTTGAAACACCACAGTCAATTGTCCATCTACCAACCACTGATTAAGGACAGGGTACCAGAAACATCCATTTAAATAAGAGCAGCCCCGGTATGACAGATACTTCTAATAGATCAGCACAAGACATATCGTGTCTCACCCAGCTCCCAAAATGACTCAAATAAGTTAGAAATTGGCTACTCACCATGGTCAGGTGTTTGAACTCGATCATGTATACAATGAGATATATAAATCTATCAGCCATAAAACATTTCAGTGTTCCATCTTATTGATATTTTTATTATTATTAATATTTTAAAAAGTCCCCTCTAGCATAACCTAACCCTTCTGTGCTCAAAACCATGTTAGTTTTAAATACTGAGCATTTTGTTGCCAGGCAGAACAGTAAATATATATCCCACTTTAGGAAAGAGTTCTAAAAAACCTATCTAATTAAATATTGACCCATTAGGACAGTTTCTGAAAGGTCTTCTATACAGTGCATCATCTAAGCATGATACACAAACACGCTTGCTTTTGGAAACAAGCTACGTGACCTGAGCAGTAACTGTTCTAATGATTTTGTTTTTGGCTGTTATGGGCTGACTCCTAAAGTCACAGGTCCGGAGTTCCTCTCGTTACGTCATTTTAATCTGATCATCATTTCGTGATCAGTGCTTTCAGTACATTATTTTTCAAGGAGTCTCTAAATTTCTTAGTAGTAGGAAAAAAGCTTAGAATGGGTGAATCCCGAGAGTCTAACTGCTGAAAAGAAGTAACCCTGTCCCTAGTCACATGATTTCAGAAGCTGACAATTTTTTAACTGCTTGGAATCAACATTACCACAACTCTAGTTCGTCTGCTTAGTAAGCTTAGACTGTTGTCACACAGACAGGCATGCTGAAGAACATTCATGTTCGTATTTAGTCATCTTTTCTAAGAGATCTCTGAAAATCTGGCCACAAAATGGAGGACTGAATTTCCGACAGGGCTCAACATGGGGATAGTGAGCTCCTTTGGAAATATGCCCATAATGAGACTTTCTGCATGCCAAGGGTTTTTACAATCCCCTCATGGATAAGGGGTGTGGAGGAGCTGCATTTCATACCCTCAATTTAATGAAGCATCTTTTCTCTCAGAAAGCTTTTTTTTTCTTTTTTTTTCTTTTTAAAAATGATCTGATCCTACAAGGTTTTGAGTAATTCTAGTACAGGCCAGGTTAGACTAAAATATAGCCTAAATCAGGGAGAATTTTGCTATTAATTTTAACATGGAAAGTATTATCCTCTTACAGGTAAGTCAGTAATTATCTACAGGCTGAATTCCCCTTTTCTCTTCATCCTCTTTATAACTTCTCAGGTAACATTAAAGAACTAGAAACCTTCCCGAAATTGCTTTGCAGGGAGAACCCCAATTTGAAGGGGGCACCAGAATGTACTGAGCTGACAGAATGACTGGCATTGCCTCCCTTGTACAAGCCCTTGACATGGGGCATGTTTTCAGAAGAAGACAGGGTTAGCAGGGGAAAGATGAGAAGAGCCAAAGACAGAAGTATTTGGGCAGCTAACATGGGATCAGATGTCAGCAAACATGGGCTCCTCAAGAAACCGTAGCCACATCCAGCACAACTTAGACCCTCTGTGAATTACTCTCAGATACTGAGCTAAGAACTAGAAAACCACAAGAGACCCCCTGCAGAAATCTGGCCCTGAATCTTTGTTTAAATAGGATGCTGAGCACAGAATTTTCTCTGACTGACCACCCAGAAGAGCTCATCAAATCCCACTTTTAAAACATTTCTGTCAAATGCATTTTAATCTGATCACTCTTGTGCATTTTATGATGCTCTAATTTATGTTTTTAATCTACTACAATTCTTTTATAATTGTTTGTGGAGTGCAGTGATGCCTGACAGGGAATGCTTTATAAATAAATTGAATTTATGACTATTTATAACCTCTGCCTCTTGAAATTTCTAAGCAAATAAATTGGTCCCACAGTTCAATGTTCTCAGGTTGAGGTCTCTCCATACACATTCATACAAACACACTATATACACACATGCTTGAGAGAAAGAAAGAGAGAGAGAGATGGAGTGTGTACGTGTGTGTGACCTTTTCTTTCCATGAGTAACTTAAGGGCATATTTAACATTCTGTTCATGCTACTCATGGCAGACAGGAAAAACACAACTGAAGGGAATGAAAAACGCAAGTCTCTGCAGCTTCTCCATCACAGCCTCTATCTCCTTTTGTGGGGCAAAGAGTTTCAGTTTTTGTACACTATTCCTGAGTAAGTTTCTATTCGTTTGCTTGCTGCTTGAACAGACAGAGCACGTGAAATGAGGCAACTATAAGGACCTTTGACAACCGGCATGTAAAGCTCATTTTGTTTCCTTAATGGAAGTCTAATTGGTAATTAAAAACATGACTGTGACCTGTGCAGTACCCAGAGAACAGAAATGGACTTAATTTTAAACAGATAAAACTCACAAGGCTGCAGCTCTGCAGAGTAGCAAGATTTCTTCTGGGCAAGGAAAAGTGGAAGAAGCGCTTTAGTTTTTAGCAGGTTTTGCTAATTTAGGCTAACCAAAAAACTCCAAACAACTGATATCCTTTGCTGATTCTTCTGTCCCTTGGTTGACTCCCACCAGCCACTCTGCCGGCCTTCACTGTAGTAGCTGGTGATGTTGAAACAGACCCAGGGACAAGAAGCTGGAAAATGGAATTTGGATTCTTGCCCTCCATCCCCTCCCAGTCAGACTGGGGCATGTTTTTTTCATTTCATGTAAGACAAGCAAGTATTTCATCCTCATATGTGTGTGTATTGCAGGGGCAACAGGGCAAACTAATAATCCTGCAAACCAGTATAGTTTCCACCCAGTATAGGCTGGGGCCAGGTGTTAAGTTGGTGTAACTTCAGCCTGCAGGACACTAGATCACCCCCACAAAGCCCACAGCAGCGCTTGGGTGGGTGTAGAGTCGGGCAAGGTCACGTCATAACAAAACATTTGTATTTGCTTCAAGCAAGCCAAACACATGGATCTGGGAATGTTAAAATATTGTTGTTCAATAAAATTGTTTAAACATAACACTCTCTTATTTCTGCATTGAAACACTCTGAGAACTTGACTTTAGGGACAGTAGAGAGGGGGAATATCTCATATAGAAGACTTCAACTTTTCATTCTAATAGTCAACAAAACCAAGTTTCAAAACATTGGAATTTCCCAGACAACGCCCAGATTTCCACCAGCCTGACTGGCAAACTAGCAGGAGGAAAAATGGAAAGAAGAGAAACAGCTCTGAAATGGGTTAAGGCAAGCTAATGCATTTAATTCATCAAAAACAAGGAAAAAGGATTTCTAATGAAGTTCAGGCATTAATGAGGAATTAACATTGCACCCATGCCACTTTTTGCAAGTAAAAAGTCTGTAAAGAGCTATAGTTAGCTACTCGTTTTCATGCCAGAGGAGAGGAGAGGCAGCCAATGTACCTGTGTTTTCTCTTACTATGATAAACCCTTAAGACAATATTTATTCTCATGTCGATAAACTTAAAATAAAAACTAAGAAAAGTTTTAGACTCTGGGCAGTGAAAGATCAAGAATGTTACTAATATCCTATAATGCTCTTTAATTAAACTCAGCTTAGCTTCTGACTAGTTTGCAAAAAGGTATACTTTTCCTACATTCCCTGGTTTCAGGAGTGGCTTTATCTCCTGCAAGCATTGCAGGCTGCAGGATCTCCGTTTAAAGGAAAAACTAGGTTTCAGCTGGCCTGCCTGAAAAAAAATCTAAATCCCACCCGCAACCAGAATTTCCTTTCAACAGTTACAGTCAAATCGTTATGACGACCATCGCTCAGGAGGTCACTCCCGGTGAAAAAATCTCTAAGAACTCAGCCAGATTTCTTCTACGTCAGACAGACTACTGCTTGGGGCTGGCAAGTATTTTGCCAAATGGACTTGGATTTCAAAGATTTTGTGTTCACTTGATGAAAATAAGATGTTACGCACTCTGTGTTTTCACTTACTCTGTTCCCAAGGCTCCCTTCTCTCTTCAATCACCCTCAGGCTCTAGGCAAACAGGATTCATATTGATCTGCCTGGAAATTATTTTTAATGCTATTAATGTTATAGGCTGCTGTACTGGATGTCTTCCAAGTTTTTCATCCTGACTAGTTGTTCTGACCGATCTGTAATACACTAAACCCATCACTTTCGCCTTGCTGCTGGCCACGTCCCAGCTCACACCACAGGAATAAGACAGCCAATGCCTGTACTTGAACTTGTTTTATTGTGCTCAGTACGTACTCCTCATAGCCTTGCGGACTCTGCACAGTGTCATTCCATGACATTTTTTGGCTTTTTACCCCTCACCATTCCCCAACTCTGCTTTCTGAATGTTTTAGGTCACGCATAGTAAAGTTGGGCTCATTGCTGCCAACGCAAAAGTGGCAGAAGCCGGATGAACTCCTGAATGCTGTTTTAAGACAATTATTCTCCCATCCTATTGTTATCTCCCAGTCAAGCATACAAAGATTACTGTGCTTGAACTGAAGACTACCATGTTAAATTCAGAAACATCAAACTACACATTTAATATTGCAAAAAGTAATACCTTAAACGAATGGTATGATATTGAAGATAATGCTTTAAAGATACATGGTATAATAAGCTTAGACTCATTAAAAAAAAAAAAAAAAAGGGGGAGGAAAAAAGGGGTTTTGTTTAACTGCCTCTAAATAAGAAAGCACCTACTATTAGTTAAACAGCTCATTTGAAGT
>VZTL01066175.1:21387-31717 GCA_013400535.1 Scopus umbretta | reverse complement strand
CTTCTCTTTACTTCAAAGAGCCACACAATACTGTTTAAACCCTTTCTCAGCCACAGAACATTGCACAGGTTGCATTCAGACTCTCTTGATTCCTGTGAGCTTTCTACATCTGTTATCCCTAAGAGTTTAATAACTTATATTGTACCTCTGAGAGGTGTATATCTCTGTGAAAAGAAATTCCTTCATAATCAGAACTATATGAATTTCCATTATCTGCTTTTCATATATTTGACCAGAGACCCTGAGCTACAAAAAGGAGAATGTCAGTGACTGATATCATGTGCAACATTTTCTAATGTAAGCTTTTATTTCCTCTGCAAGTATTTTTCTGCCTTTTTTTTGCAGTGATTTTAGAGTGAAATCAGATTTTACCTTTATGGAAAGTCTTTTCCAAACTAACTCTTTTGGCATTGTTTAAAGGTTGTTTAAAAGTTGATTGTCCCTCTGGTATTTCCAGAGAAAGCAGGACAATACACTGACACAAATGCTGAGACTGAATGAGATTTCAGATGTACTTTTGATAACACAAAAGCATTGCCATCTCTGAACTAAAAAGTGTGATGATGATATCACCAACCTTCCTTGCTCTCTTATTCTAGAGAATTTCTGTTTCTTGAGGTAATTGGCAGATACAAAAGGCTGGCAGATTCTCAGGAGCAAGTACATGCTACCACCTTGTTTCCACTGTGTTGAATGTAACTATGTTCATTTTGGTACAAAAGTGTAAATATCCTTGTTTTCAGATAGAAAGAAGCAATCTCAAACACCTGAGGCTGTTGAGATTGGAGCCGTACTGTGGCAGAAGAATGGCAGAAACCAGTATCATATCAGTAATGATTGCTGCCTGAACTGTACAGCCCTCCAGTTATGGTACCTTTACTAATTACATGCACATGTCGTGTCTTCTAGTGGTCATTGAAATAACAAGTATAACAGGCATTGATGTATTTTATTCTAAGAGTTATCTAAGTAAAAATATACCACTTACAAAGCAAATGAACAATTACATTCCAACACCAAAATTACAGATGTTGCTGACCCATGGAAAGCCCCTAATTGATGATAACACAAAGTATCTTGATTTTTCTGTCAGGGGACTGAGTCCAGGCATTCTCCATTCTTCATTCTTCAGTTCACTGTCAAGAGCAGCTTGCAGTAAAATGAAAGGCAGGTGCTCTCACCATCTCCTCTAACAATGAAGCCCCACTGATGGGACAGGTCCAGCACTCTCAGCTGTCCCTGACTCACCTGACATGATGGTCTGTAGCTCAAGAGCTGCATCCCAGCCTCAGTCCTGCCTTCAATACCAAACAGAAGCACACTTGCAGCATCTTGCAAGAGCGTTACAATTCCTCACTGAGGAAGATAAAGGCCTGGTAAAAAATGGCACAAATGGGACTCTGCCTTTGCTCAAAGGGTGAAGAAGATTCATTCCTTACCTAAGAAATACATTTATTTCTTACTTGAGTCCACTCTTGTGAAGCGGTCTGAGTCACCATGCTCACCAGCATGAAGTTATTTGTAGCTACAATGGCCATGGTAAACATACATTAAGTTACAGCCATACATTTGCAGGTTAAGTGACATTTCCATGATGGCAAACTTTACGTGGGCTCAGACACTGTGAAAATAATGAAAAAAATCAGCTATCACTGACAGTAAACTTCTGCATGTCAGAAACCTGGGATTACAGGAGATAAACAACACCTCTTCTTGTCCAGATAAGGTTATGCTTGGAAGATTTCATTTTAACAATGTTTTAGATCCAAGAAAAATGAGGGAGGCTGGAAGATACTGTGAGAATATCATGCTTCAAAAGATACTCTCCATGAGCCCTGCATCTCTCCTTAGCAATCTGCTTCCCTGATCCCCAGATTAGCAGGGATATTTAACATAATCTGTTAAATACTTCTCTAACATCATATGTGTGTTTTGAAACAAGAAATTACAAAACTATTTGCACAGCACAGGCAAACCTTGATTAAGTCTTTCACATTTGTGTATTTGTTAAAGAAAACATGCAATAGCAGCTAGAAACAGAAGAGGGAGCTTTTAATCACAGTATCTGCTCTTTTTGCAGTTCTTCAGAAAATGAAAAAAAAATTACTTTCTGTAAAATTCTTTTCATGACTGATGAACAGCATCCTCAGTGAGCTCCTGAATAGCACTGATCTCCCTGGGCTTGGGCAGGCAGCTTGGCTGGTATATGACATGTACCTATGCCCCTTGGCTGAGAAGCCACCCTCCCACACCAGATGGTACGATTTCCTTGTACTGCAAGTATCCTGAAGCTAGGAGGTTAATATGCAAAAGTGAGGATTTGAATTCAAGGTGGATGCTCTACTCCAACAGGGCTGCTGACACCTCTCTTATCTAAAGCCCCACTATCTTGATTTGACGTGTAGGTGGTGGAAGCTGTGACCTTAGCAACAGAGGCAGGCACTGCCATTTCCCCACTTCTGGCAGAGGTATCTCTGTGCTGTCCCATGTTCTGGAGCCAGGACCTTCCCTATCCACCTGCCCATGACCTGCCATAACATGGTTACCAAAGTGAAGGTAGCTGTGGGAGGAGTCTTCCTCTCTCCCCCATCTCTCCTACATCTCTCCTTCTCTAGCCCTTCTTGGCTCCTGCCACAGAATTTAATTCTGCAGAGCTCACCCTGGGTTGAATTTTATTGATGTTGGAGCCAGCTCTGCATCCTTGGGTAGCAAACCCAAACAAAGCCATCTGCACTCTTCAGAGACATCAGACCAAACAGCCCCCTGATGAACAGTTTAACAGCCATCGCCTTTAGAGAGCTCCTTTGTGCTCTCCATCACAAAAAATCATGCCATCAGACTCAGGGAGATGAGAGAGGCTCCTTGGTCTCAGTTACTCATCCAGGGTCTGGCAGCAACTCAGACATTTACTGAGGACTGTCTTACTTGATTGAGCTACTATTGTAGTATTCACAGCTAACAATTTAACTACACGTAGTGACACTGGGACCTTCCAGGCAACCAGCCTAACACACACAACACAGTCTTCATCAATTATGACAAAGCAGTTCCATAATTTCCTTTTAGCATTGCATTTTACTATCAAATCACTCTTCAAAGCAATGGCACCCTCCACCCAGCTCACAAACAGCATTGCCACAATACAGCCACCTCCAGCATTTCCAATTGTACTCCTGAAGTTAATGGAGAGACATTAGTGATTTTGACCAAAAGCAGGCAAATTCTTTTGAATGTGATACAGCACCACTTGCCTCCAACGCATCCTGAATTAGTTCTAAGGGCTCGCCCTTGATATTTTTACACTGTCAACCATGTCGTTCAGTTCATCTGCTCACAGAAAGCCAGACAGGTTTGCCTGGCTGGGATTTGAAGATGAAATGTCAAGGGGTCATGATGCATCAAACTGGAAGCATGCACTAGTCCTGAGTCACTGCCAGCTAAATCCAGTAAGCACCAGAGCATGATGTTCCCTCCCCAAATGACACTGCCATTTTGCCTCATCAATTACTTCTTGTGTTTTCTTCATATCCCTCCAGCTTTTGTAAACGCGTGATGCAGGAGACTCTTCAGGACTTACAGGAAACTCCCTCTACGCATTGCATCTTATTTTTTTTAATTTATGTTTGTCCTGGTTTTGGCTGGGATAGAGTAAATTTTCTTCCTAGTAGCTGGCATACTTCTGTGTTTTTGATTTAGTTTGAGAATAATGTTGATAACACACTGATGTTTTAGTTGTTGCTAAGCAGTGCTGACACTAGTCAAGGACTTTTTCAGCTTCCCATGCTCTGCCTGGGGCACAAGAAGCTGGGAGGGGGCATAGGCAGGACAGCTGACCCAAACTGGCCAAAGGGCTATTCCATACCATATGGTGTCATGCTCAGTATAGAAACTGGGGGAAATTGGCTGGGGGGCAGCAATTGCTGCTTGGGAATGGGCTGGGCATCAGTTGGTAGGTGGTGAGCAGCTGCATCACCTGTTTTTCCTGGTTTTTGTTTCTCTTTCATTCCTTTTCATTACAATTTTTATTATTGTTGTTATTGCAGTTATATTATTATTATTATTATTGTTGTTGTTGTTGTTGTTTTGTTGTTGCTGTTATTTCAATTGTTAAACTGTTCTTCTGTCAATCCATGAGTTTTCTTACTTTTGCTCTTCTGATTCTCTCCCCCATCCCACTGAGAGGGGAGGGTAAGCAAGCAGCTGTGTGATGCTTGGTTGCCAAAGTGCTAAACCACAACAATGTTCCACGAGTTAATTATTTCCTTCTTTTCCTCTTATTCAGTCGATCAGCCTCTCCAAAGAAGCAGCATATCCTTTGTTTTCCCATGTTAAATTACTCTATTTTCCCAAGTGCTCAGAAATACAGACACAGGTCCCATGCAAATGGGCTCTACCTCCCCTCATCCTGCAGTCCACAGAATTATGTGACAGCACAGTCTCCATCACAGACATTCAGCCGGGGGAAGCATAAACGCAGCTGCTAAACCACAGCACCAGGAGTACATACTGTCCCAAATTCAGACTCTGTGCAGAGAAAGCATGAATGCTATTGGCACTCCCCACTGCATCACATCCATGCATTGCTTCCTTCTATCAGCTGAGAGCTGGCAAGCGCTATAATGGGGAGGGGGAATCAAGTAAACTGCACTAAGGTTTCAATCTCAAACATGCTGAACACTCAGTTCCCAGCAGTTTGCTTCTTGAAGGTGAGACACAAAGCCGGAGTGCAGTTGCTGAACCAAATGTAGCTGTTACCTGCAATAGAGAGACATCCACTCATGTGCCAGCTCATGCTCATTCTCAGCCAGAGCACTTGTCACTTGATGAATGCAAGGTTTGGCACACATGGTTTGGCAATTAAAATCCTGCCAACCTGAAGAATTACTATATGTTGATTTTTAGAACTGCCATAAATACAGACAACATCCCTCTTGTCCACTGTTTCCACAGAGCTCATTAATGCTTATTACTGCATATTATTAACACCTTCAGAACAAACCAAAGAACAAGACTTAGTCCCTGTGATGAGTGTGCTACCAGCAGACTGCATTGGTAAAGCACTCCACACACAGGCATAACTTTAGCAGCAGGACTGTGCTTTACAACAAGCGTAATAACCCCATGGAGACCAGATGGAGCAAATTCTACCAGCAAAGGTGCAGTCCCTGCGTTACAGTTACATTAAGGCTCTTGCTGACATGGCTCTGGTGATCAGCGATTGCACCAGTTCTCACCCGTGGGTGCTCTATGCTGTGGCAAAACACAATACCCAGGTGAGCATTAAGCTGACACACATAGCACACAGCGTTCAACAGCTGGCAGCCTATGGGACAGGGAAGCAGGGTACCCAGACAGACGGGAGTGGACACATTTTAATTTTCTTTACATTTGGGAACACAGCCTCTATATTGAAATGTAGACATTGGAGCTTGGCTCTGACAGAATTTCATAGTCCAATTACTGCAGAGATAATCCCAGGTAGACCTTGGTACCCTTCAGCTGGGTGTGTCCTTTGGTCTTTGCACCACATGAGCAATCCCAGGTGGTTTATAAACTCCAGTGCAGCTATGAACCGACCTACCTCCATGTTCACACAGACAGATATGACTTTCCCCGTTTCCCTGGCCAACAAAGAGCCGGCCAGACCACCAGGGAATCTGGATGCAAACACACTTAAATGACTGTGAAGCCAAAGTCACATAAGCTAGCACTGAATCAGTGAGTCCTGATGGATCCAAGGGAGTTGTCAGAGTGTCTCTGCACAGCAGTCAACGCATCCTTCACAATCAGTAGCCTTTTTTCTATTATCTGAAGCATCTCCACTTCCTTTGGCCTAGATGACAGAGAGCTGACTATGTAGTCAGCCTGTGGTGCTAGTCCTGCTAGCAAACAGTGCCTAGAGAATGTTTAACTGCAAGCCTACTGAACGTTATCACTCCTGAGAAAAAAATGTAGGTAACACACACTCTCATGGTTATTTTTGAACCATATTGACCATGACTACTGTATTAATGCTGAATTTAATATTGATGCTGTATATTGACCATGTTCAAAGTGCCCATGACAGATCAAACACATTGTGGTGTGTTGACCCTGGCTGGACGCCAGGTGCGCACCAAAGCCACTCTATCACTCCCCTTCTCAACAGGACAGGGGAGAGAAAATATAACGGAAAAAGCTTGTGGGTCAAGGTAAGGACAGGCATATCACTCAGCAATTACCGTCATGCGCAAAACAGACTCAACTTGAGGAAAATCAGTTTAATTTATTACCAACGAGTCAGAGTAAGGTAATAAGAAATAAACCCAAATCTTAAAACACCGTCCCCCCGCCCCTCCCTTCTTCCTGGGCTCAACTTCACTCCTGATTTTCTCTACCTCCTCTCCTCGAGTGGCGCAGAGTGACTGGGGATAGGAGTTGCATCCGTTCATCACACATTGTCTGTGATGCTCCTTCCTCCTCAGAGGAGGACTCCTCGCACTCTTCCCCTGCTCCAGTGTGGGGTCCCTCCCATGGGAGACAGTCCTCCATGAACTGCTCCAGCGTATGTCCCTTCTACAGAGTACAGTCCTTCAGAAGCAGACTGCTCCAGTATAGGGCCCCCATGGGGTCACAAGTCCTGCCAGCAAACCTGCTCCAGCATAGTCTCCTCTCTCTCCATGGGTCTGCAAGTCCTGCCGGGAGCCTGCTCCAGTGTGGGCTTCCCACAGGGTCACAGCCTCCTTTGGGCACATCCACCTGCTCTGGTGTGGGGTCCTCCACAGGCTGCAGGTGGATATCTGCTCTACTGTTAACCGCCATGGGCTGCAGGGGGACAGCCTGCCTCACCATGGTCTTCACCACGGGCTGCAGGGGAATCTCTGCTCTGGCACCTGGAGCACCTCCTCCCGCTCCTTCTTCACCGACCTTGGTGTCTGCATAGTCGTTCCTCTCACATATTCTCACTCCAGCTGCAGTTTTGTGACTCATTTCCCCCCTCCCCCCCCCCTTCTTAATTATGTTATTACAGAGGTGCTACCACTGGTGCCAATTGGTTCGGCCTTGGCCAGCAGTGGGTCCACCTTGCAGCTGGCTTACATTGGCTCTATTGGACATAAGGGAAGCTTCAAGTAGCTTCTCACAGAAACGACCCCTTGTAGCCCCGCTGCTACCAAAACCTTGCCACGCAAACCCAATACATACATCCATAATGAAACTTGGGTCCCAAAGGGCCGTTATGGTAGGTAGGCATCACACTGTTTGATTCCCAGGACAGCTACCCATCTAGACATGTGCTACATGTCTTCAGTCATCACACCAGTTAGTTAGTCAAAACAAATGCTAAACTTGGTGGGCTCAGATAGTATTAATTGAGTTCTGAGAAAACTCAGGGACAAAATAGCTGAATTAGTAACAGAACCTCTTGCCAAAAACATACTTGAATACTGGGAGCCAATGCTGTAATCAATAATTAAAAAAAGGCTCTGAGGCGTCCAGAGAAATAGTGGATCCTGGTTGAAAGCAAATAAAATGAGACTGATTTTCACAGCAAGATACCCAACAGGTGTCACTAATTAGACAAGCCAAAGCAGACTTAAGGAAAAATCTCATGCTGAAAATAGCTGAATGTTGAGAGTACTGTGGGGGATATGATACATATATCATACATACATCAAACAGCCTGCCCTGTTTTTACTTCTACCTGCCTGTAACTTCTTTTTGTTGCTGCTATGCATGCTTTTTGAGTTACAGATTAATCCTTCTCAGCAGCAGCTTTCCTCACAGATGCCAATGAGCTTTGCTTGCCCAGCCTTCATTTGTCTCCTTTTTTTCTGAACTTCAGAGCGCTTTTCAATAGTGTCATGGGTGGAGGTTTGCTCCCTGCTGCTCAGGTTAGGCAGAGGCTTCACAGCTCCTGTGCTTCAACTCGGCTTGTAGTTGTACAGTGCAAGCAGGTGGTGGTGAAAGACACAGTCTGACCCTCATATGCTGAGCCAAAAGCTCTTCCAGGAAATCAGCCAAATGCTGTTCGAAGTCAAAAGTAAACTCTCCTCCCTTCTCCTGGTTTAACTTTAACCCAGGACTGATCCAATCCACCCCAAGGTCACACACGCTCATGACAGCAGGAAGGAACAGTGTGATCAAGCAGTTGGGGTGGGGGGAAGACTAGTCTACCTCTCTTAGCTGCAGCATGTGCTTGAACTACTTTGTGAAACTATGACACTGTGTACATAAGTTACTCCTGGGCTGCATGTTCTTGTCCCATCACCACCTGGCTGCCCAGGCACACAGTTGCCAATTCAAGGAATTTATTCAAAACGATTGAACAACCAGTCTAGTCTCCCTGCTCTGTTAACTGGAGCAAAATAATTCATACTAAATTCAGGATGAGGATTTGCAGTGCAGCTTCAGATGGAAAAAAGGTCCCAAAATTTGTCCTTGTTTCAAGGACAAATAAAAGAACAAAGCAAAACAATTTGTATAAAGGTTCCTCCTCTTTATCTGCAGATTAGCCTTCATTGCACTTGGGTTGCAGCAAAGACACTCTTGCAGCATTGTGTATCCAGAAGATACAGATCATAAAAGCAACTGGATGCTTGACTAAATTCTCAGTACCAGTTGTCTTCTTCCCCTCCTAACCATGCAACACTTGAAGAGGAAGATGCTCCTCCCTACCCCCCCCCAAAGACATGAACCCAGATGGTATCACTAAAACAGCAAAGGAAAAGCAAAAAGGACATTAGCAGACTCTATTCTAAAGAGAAACTAGACTCAATGATCTTTTCAGCTCCCAGTGAGCATAGTATGAAGGAATAAGCTTCACCTAGATGATTGGGGCTCTTTGAACAGTAGTCTCCAAAGTTTGTCACACACAGTACAATCTCCTTTTAAAATAAATCATTCTATTAAATAAAACTTCTGCTCAAAAAAGCTTTCAACAACACTGCAGTAATTTCTAACTCTTACACATGTAGTTGGCAGACCTCTGCTGTTGCTGGAGATAAGAGATGAAAGATTCTTCCTTGCAACCTGCTTTGTCAATCCATACATGAAGGCAGCTAGAAGGGAGAAACAGTCAAGGACATCAGCACTTCCCTTCACATGAGTTGCAGTGGAGTGGTCCAACTGATTGTGTGATAGTCCCCAACTCTGGACCCATAAATGATGGGAAAGGAAGAACAAAGAGTGAGAGTATGGATACAAGTATTATTTGGTGTACTTCTGATTAAATAATGACAAGAAATAAATCTTGTCCCCCAAAACACTCACTGTACATTAAGGATATTCTTTTTCAACAATTTAACAGTCATCCATGCATCATGAATAGTACCTTTGTGGTATTATAGACACATACAAACAATTAATCATCTGTACATCATACAACCAGCAACCCTTGGACTCCGGGCAGAACACAGGTAGTGCTGTAATATGAACTGGGTGCCCTTCTTTCGTGTTATTCACTGCTGTCTACAGAGCAGGAAGCACACTAGGCTGTTCAGCAAGGCAAAGGACATTCTCATATCCGGTTCATCACAAACAGACTAAGGGAAGAGTTCAGACAGCAGTTTGTGAAAGTGGTGCAACTCCCTTCTTCCCGAGTCCCTTCAGTGAACTATAGCCTCTTACATACAGTTATTTTCCAGTAAGGGTGCTGCATTACATCTTCAGTTCAGTAATAAATAAGAAATTATCTCCCTGTTTTTTTGTCATGAAACAGGAAGAGCAAACTGTTTATGCCTGAGAACCATGCGTGTTCCACATCATCTAAAGAGCTGTAAACTCTCTGCTTCTGAATAAGACGTTCGTTAATACAAGTTGCTGTTTCAGCTTGGCCCTTTGAAGTACCACCACACAACATCCTACTGTCATGGTAAGCGCCTGCTAAGAGTTAGCAGACAAGACTGCAGCAGATAAAAGGAGAGGTGGAGCTTAATTAATCCTCGAGATGAGAGATCAAATGCATTATACAAACCTCTTCCTCTTTATTGTGTATGGGGAAAAAACCTTGTTACCTAAGTAGGGGGAGAACAGGGAAACCAAAGAACAAGACAAGGGAAGGAACAGACTAGCAACAGAAAAACATAATTTATTATGTAAATACTTATGGCCTTTAGGCTGTACAAGACTGCTCAAATTCTTGCTACCATTCAACCTATCCACTTCCTTATTCTCCATATTTGAAATGATTAATATTTCCTATCTATATACCAGCTGCCTCAGAGTACTTTTTGAACTGAGGACTTTTCCATTTGCTTGTTTTTGTAGGGACCAGTCTATGCCTAAGTCTCAGACAGGTCACTTGGATGCGAGTTCAATGTACAACTTGATGAAACTTACCAGGACTGCAAGA
>VZTL01066175.1:2525-14720 GCA_013400535.1 Scopus umbretta | reverse complement strand
CGCGGCGCCCAGCCATCCTCCCGCCGCGCTCCAGCCACTACTGCCTCTCCCTCACGCCCAACCAGTTTCACCTGATACCTGAGCAAGGAGGGGGCGAAGGGCGCGGTCTGACCGCTACCAGCCCGGTGGCGGGCGGAGTCGGGCCAGGCCACATCCCACGTCCCCCTTCCCCTAAGGGCTATGGGGCTGCCCCTAAAATGGCGGGGTGAGCCTCACCGGCGGGTCCCTTGCGCCTGCCTCAAAATGGCGGGGGCGCCATCACCCCTTGAGGTGGGTGGTTGGTGTTGTGCCTCGCTTCACTGCCCCGCTCCGTGGCTACTGGGGCCGAGCAGGTGTCGTGGGTCCTCGGCCCTCACCGTCCTCACCTCCCTCCCTCCTTCCTTCCTTCCTTCCTTCCTTCCCTTCTTCCTTCCTTCCCTCTCAGGCTGGCCCTCTGGCAGCCACCTGGCTCTAAGCCCACCGGTGGGAGCCTGGCTGCAGGTGCTCTGTTACCAGCTTTTAGCTGAGTAAAGCCGAGGTGTACTGTTTGAGCGGCCACATATTTTGAGGTGGTCGTAGTTCACACCGAGCCGCTGCTGGAGCGGAGCGGGCTGGTTTTGGGACACATGGGCTGCAGCTGGGGGCAAGCTGGTGAGGAAGCGGGATGTTTTGTGGGACAGCTCCCACTGACTCATAACATACTGCTTTGTGTGTGCCAGGTTTCTTACTCTTCTTTGTTATGCTGTCATATGACAGGTGGGCAGGAAAATGTATAATTAACCCAAATGCATCTGTGGTACTGCACTTGTGTGACACAGGGTAAGAAAGGGGTGTTTTCACTTGTCAGTCTCTCTTAAACTGAGAGTACACCAACTTCCTTTGGTTTTTGCAAATGGGGATTTCAATAACAAATTAAGCACAATGATTTAAGCAATGTTTTTAGGTTTGTAAAATCAAGCACACAACTTACCAAATTCCAAAATTAAAACTACGTGTTCAACCCTGGTTCGCACCTCTAGACCAGTTCTGCAGTTATATCAGTAATGCTCCTTCTGCCTCGGTCAGTCTGCAAAATATTCAGTTGGTGATAAAATTGTTGGGTTTTTTCCCTTTTTTTGAATTAATATGAATATACTCTGTTCTATGTTGTTCTGAAGAGAAAATTGTTCTTTTTGTGGGATTTCTGTGATGGTCATGAAATACAGCTGTGAGTTGACGAGGTCTGTATTGTGCCCATTTTACAGATGGAAAATGGAGTACAGACAGATGAAGGTAAATGTACTTCGAAGTTCTGGGTGTCTTAGTCCACGTCAAGGTCCTCTCTTTTTTGAGTCTTTGCTACAAGTTACTCCATCCTCAACACAGAGTTCCTGTTTGTCATCCATTCAACCAAGACTGTTTAGAGATTTCTCATTGTAGTTTCAGCCTCCTTGCTAAGCTCTGGGAAAGTCATAGCCCATCCCTCCAGTCTCCCTGTCTGTCTGTTTCTGTCTCACTTGCAGTGCTGTTTTGTTTACTTTACTATTACAAACCGCTTCCTGGGTACATAAATCTGCTGTTCATAATCACCTTATGATTATGAACTCCAGTGACTTCCAGTCTTCTCATCTGGCTTCTTACCTAATCTCTCTTTCAAACAGACATGTATGTGCTGGCTACTGGTCTCTACAATGTTTCCTTCTGAGAACTGTAGTACTGAGGAGTGGTCAGTCCTTGTCTCATCCAGTTCTGCTGTAGCCAGTGCTCTCCCGCCACCACTCAGACCCAGTTTTCACTGTTTTGTCTTGATTTATTCCATCCAGTCTGTCTTTTTGTCCCCTTAACATTCAAAGCAGACAGTGCCTTTCCTCTTTTGCTTGGATCTAGCAACATTGGGAGTGACTGAGAGCACAAGGGAAAAGGATTCATTGCTGTTGTTAGACAAAATCTGCTCTAGGTTGTCCCACGACAGGTCAGAGCTGCAACTGGAGAAATCCTGCGGCTGTGTATAGAAGCAAGTGTCACTGCAGGTGCATCTTCTGGAATGGAGTTCTGGACTTAGCCTCTGATGAGTGTAAGGAAACCATGTTAGCAGAGGTTTATAATTTGGCTAGGTTTTCACAGGGATGCCAGAAACCTGTAATTGATGTGAAGATCATCTCCCTTCAAAATCTTATCAACAATTAATTAGATTCCCAAACAATTAAAAATGGAGTGTATAAGAGGGAGTGTCAGGCAACTTTAATACCAGAGAATTCTTATCAACCTGCCTTATAAGAGATGCCCAATTGCAGCCTTTCAGCACTTAAAGGGGGCTTATGAGAAAGATGGGGAGAGACTTTTTACCAGGGTCTGTAGCGACAGGACAAGGGGTAACATTTTTAAATTAAAAGAGGGTAGACTTAGATAAGATATAAGGAAGAAATTCTTTACTATGAGAGTGGTGAGACACTGGAACAGGTTGCCCAGAGAAGCTGTGGATGCCCTATCACTGGAAGTGTTCGTAGATAGGTTGGATGGGGCTTTGAGCAACCTGACTGCTAGGTGTCCCTGCCCATGGAATGGGCTTTGACTAGATGATCTTTAAAGGTCCCTTCCAACACAAACCACTCTGTGATTCTGTAACAAACTAATGGTCTTTGACACTTGTAAGCAGTAGTTCTTGGTGCTCTGTGTGTGCCTTGCTAACAAGGCTTTTGTTCTGGTTTTGTTCCATTTACTTTTGTTGAGAAGTTGGTGTTCTTAAAAACATCTTCATCAGGGATAATATTTGTTGGGAAGATTACCCATTTATAGTCTACAAATGAGTTCTGCCTCATTACTTAAAAAATATTTAATAGAAACTAGAAATGGTCTTGGTGCTGTTCAAATCACTGGGACATCTGTACAGAGCAATGGCAAGTCTTCATGACTTTTAGTTGCCTTTATTGAAGACAACTTATTTGTCAAACGTATTTACAGTTCTAATGTGCCATTTATCAAACAGTGTGGAAAGAAAATTTAACAATTTGTAAATAAACACAGAAAGTGGCAAAAGGTCTAGAACAAAATGTTAGGTATGCCCAATGCCTGAGGGGTAGAAACATAGATGGCCCAAACCTGACTTCACACTGACATGGAAGTACGGATGTGAGTCCTGTTCACTATGACCCTTCACTAATAGAGGACATGCAAATTTAGCAAAACGGCTTGGTCTAAGCAGAATATAAAGCAGCACTTCTGCACTTGTGTTGACAGTTGCTTAACCTGTAGTACATCTGTCTTCAAGTATGCCTACGGCTACATGAAAAAAAGCGTATTAAGGTGCCAAAATCAAGCAACTGAAACTTAAGAAATGCTGTAATTTGGGCTGCTTGTGCAATCTTAATTCAGCATGCTTGTGCATATGCATTTTGAAAGGGGTTTAGTTATGACATTGTATCAAATCTTTCCATGGTGCACTGCATGGAGTGTGCTCATGAATAAACAGATAACCTCATACTTTCACCTCTACTTACATGTATAGATATACTCAAGATACCACCATCTAACTAGTGCTGTCTTCTTACCCTGCTACTGTTGTAAACTGGGGAAGTACTCTCTCTGCATAGATACGAAACCAGAGAAAGAAATGTGCAGATTGCTTGCAACTCATCACTGCAACCACTAGTTTAGGCTGTTTGTATCTGCCTGATGTACATAGCACCATTCCGTTACTGTGCTGAGGAAATGAAACAATGAATCATTATTAAGCTAGGATAAAAATAGGTAATAGCTCAATGTTATGTGTTGGCATGTTTGTTAGAGTGGGTGTTGCTGCGTCCTTTGTAATAGCCAACTAGTCTCCACAGTAAACCACCTGCAAGCAGACAATGATAAATGAGAGCTTTTATCAACACAAGGAGTTTAAAATAAGGTCAGTATTACAATGGAAACAGGATTATTAAAGAGCTGTATGCTTAGATATGCAACCTATTTGCTGTAGAAATATAGTGGGTAAGGTTGTGGTGGAAAATTAATCACAGTATTAGTTGCGATGAACTGGATAAGGATTTTCCATATCATTTTCTTGCAGAATCCTGTTGGCCCACCTCACATAGGAAGTTTATTGATGACTTACTATGGAGATAAGTCAGTTTGTATTGACACTATGGGACTATCCAAACACCAAATTACTTTCAGGAATGGATCTTTATTATGTAACCATTAAAATCGATAACCGAAAATGTTCAAAGTATTCTTAAACATCTTAAAAGCCCGTAACATTTTTCATATATTTCTGTGTTCCTTTTATTAATATAATTAAACCACACCAATTCCAAGGAATGATTTAACTTAATTTTTCCAACAAAACATTTCTGATGCCAGGAAAATGTTGCAAAGTCTGATGAGTATAGTGAAATGTTAATCCTAGCCAGTGAGAAGAGGTAAACAGGTTTTTCTTCTGGAGATTTATTAAATGAATATTGGGATACATTGATCAAACTGTGCAGGGATTTCTTTTTCCTTTTTTCCTTCAATTTCAGTTGAGCTACTATTTGTATGTACTGATTTGTGAAACTGTTTGAAGGGAGTTGAAAGTTATTTTCAACTTGGTATGGGTCTATTACAGTTCTTGTCTAGTGTTTCTACATCTGCACTGGAAGGAATATAGGGTGGAGTGTATAAAATAACAATTCCTCTTAGGGTAATCTGAGTCATTACAGTGAATCACAAATGCAATGGGAGCCAACAGTATTGTCTTGCAGCAAAGAGGGTTGCTCTCTGTAACATGTGTGAAGAAGTCTCTTCCTTCATTCAGCACCAGTAAGTTATTTGTTGGAGGATATTTTTAACTCAGTCCATATCTTTCTTAAAGAAAACTGGACGAAGTTCAGAGAGGATGTAAACAATTGGAACAATCTGGAGAACGTTTGGGGCAATTAATTTTGTTTGGTCTAAAGAAGATTGTGGAGAGACATGATGACATACTTAAAGTATGTCCAAGGCTGCAGCACATTTCTCATGTTCATTGAGTAGGCTGAAATGTTAGCAAATACAGATATTAGGAAAAAGGTTCTAATAACTGCCACTAATTTTAAGCTTTACTTTCTAGGGAATCTGTAGGACCTCCATCACTGGCAGTTTTAAAGCAGTTTAGACATACAGAAATTATGTAGGTATGTATAGGTCATCCTGGCAGAAGTAGGTGATGCCTTGAGTAACTCTTCAAGTCCAGCTGTTAGTGACTCTACAGCAATATTCCTAGTAGAATAAAATGCCAGTCCTTTATTACACCGACCTCAGTGGTCTTACTCTTGTTTGGGATCTGAATACAATAAGATTTGACATGTTCTTCTACATTGTGAGTCAACCTCAGTGGTTTTACACTCATGTAGCTCTGTTCAAAAACAAATACTACTGAAATGCTGTCTAGGACCCCATCTGGCTAGGAAGAGTTCAAATCCTTTGGTCATGCTTATCATTACTGAGCAACCATGACTCAGGCAACAGCAAGGTCTCCTGCTGAGATCCATCATGTTTTTGCCTCTGGGAAGAGGAGCTTGTTCAAGCCCCTCTGCATTTTTGCTTCCCCACCACACAGATGACAGCAGTTTTCCAACTAAATGAAGGACCAGGAGCCTAGAGGGAGCCTAGCAGAGTGTCAGTAGACCTCTGGGAAACCCCATTTTGAAGAGCTAGACAACAGGTGTGGAAAAATGCTAATCATGAACCACAAAGTTTGGTGGATGTCAGGGAGAACTGTGCTTTGTGAGTTTGAGATAAAGAGCATGTAGAGAGCAACATTAAACCACACACCTGGTCATCTTCAAAGAGCAGCATCAAGATACAGTCTCAGAGACTTGTGAGCTGACTAAATCATAGCCAGATTTTGGAAAGAGGGGATACACAAGCCAAAATCTGGGTAGGGAACCATGGGCGTTCGATGCTGCCAGACATTTCAGTAGTCCTCTGACAAGAAAGAGCATTATACGAAATTAATCCTGTGTACAAAACAGATGCAATCATAGTCATGTGTGACTCATGTTTTTCCCCAAAGGGATAGGCAGTATATTGTGGGGGTGTTAAACTATTGAAAAAACATTTTTTTTAGTGGCTGTTTATTTTACTGCTCCTGCATTTAAAACACAAGAAAGTCTAAAAAAGGAAGTGGTTATTAGGGCACTTAAGGGATACTATAACCTATCCCCTCTCTTTATAGGCAGCAAGGTTAAATGCATAAATAATTCTGCAGTTAGCAATGCAATTCCAAAACAATCTCTAAGGATTGGTCCTTTCATCTGTATCGGGCTACTCCAGGTTGGGAGAACAGCAAACAAGCAAATGAGTATGACACAGTTTTCTGGTTTTATCATGACCTTTTTGAAATGATTCCTTCTCTGCCTTGTGGGCATATGTCTCAGATTATTAGCAATCTGTAGTGGAGTAACCCACAGTAGAAATAACCTACAGATATGTTAATGCAGTTACTAGGCTGACTATTGGCTTCTCTACTGCCCTTGCTCATTTGTGTTACTTCTCCTGCTCCTGCCAGCCTGCAGAATGGGATTGCCTACCTCATGCATCTGCTTTCACCAGCCCTTCCCTCTATCCCAGTTTAGTAAAAGCATGTGTATTTTTCTAGTGGTGGTGTACTATCACACAGTTACTACTCATCGCACCACAGTTCCCAGAACACTCTGAGAAATTTTTTTTCCCTCCACCTTCTAGCTTACATCGAGGGGATGCCTATGCAAAAGCAATCCCCAAATCACAGAAAAAGCAATGATTTATGAGTGGAGACCTGGAAATATTTTTTTTTTCTTTCCCCCTCAAGATGCCTTCATCTGTTGAGGTCTTGCCAGAATTACAACATACTGTGCAACATTTAAGGCAATCCATGGCAAATCTACAGAGGAGAGAAGTGTATGTGGAGATGTAGGGCTGGGTGGAGGAAGAATTATTTGAAAGGAAGAACAGTCTTCCTCAGAACAGTCTCATGAAATGTACACCAAGTTCAAGCTGTAGGCTTGCTTTAACCCAATGATAATCAAAAAAAAGCAGGTGGTACTTTCACACAAGTGGAACTGCTGAAGTTAACAGGCAATAGAATTTGAGCTGTGATTTGGCCAGTACATTCTGCCCATCTCAGTTTCAGAAGGTGTTGGTTTCCATTACCTCAGTTTTATCAACATTATGTAAACATCTTGGTGTTTGGTGTAAGGCCTAGGGCAGCTGTAGGGATGGATGAACTCTGGCTGGGAATTGTTGATGGCTTCCAAGGAACTCAGGGTTTGCCCAAGCAGTAACGCCATTCTCAGTTGTGAATGGATGCCAAGAGTCAGCATCCAAGAAGTTATTTAATGGCAATAATGAGATCCTGTCTGCACCATTAAGCACTTGCTAATGCTGGGATCTGTCTAATCAGAGTGTCTTTTTAGATTCCAAGTGATATTTGCAAAAAACAAGATTGAAATAAATTCTGAGAGCTGCACAGAAAGTCTCTATACCAAGCTTTTAGTTCAGTTGAACAGATAGGCACGCAGCATTCATTCACAGCAGTGCTGCCTGATGTAAAATTTATATGAACAATTCCAGCATTGTGAAGTAAAAGGGAGTTGAGAACAAAATTTCTAGATCTGAAAACCCTCTAAATAGTATTTGTCTTTGTGATTTTGTGATTGCTTAATCAAATTCCTATTTTTAGGACCTGTCTCTTACTCCTTGAAAATCGATGCTTATAATAAACTATAAAAGTTGTAACTGCTTTAATAGGTAAGAAAATATGATTTGTTGAACACAGTGTCATTTTCCTGATGGAAGGTGAACTTAATCTAAGGTTTGTGCAGTATCAATCCATCTCTTTTTTTTTTTTTTCCCTGCATTCTTTGGAATTTTATGATATGCTGCTAGTCTGAATTGCTCTGTAAGTTGCATGTATGAAATATGGCATTTTGACCACATTTCCTGACTAATTGTGGAAATTTTTTTGGAATTATGCATTTATTAACTTCTGACCATGAATTCCATTCTGAGCATTTGACCTGACTGTTTAGCTGATCTGTCAGTATCTGTGATGTCTTCTGGAGTCTCATCCGTGTCATATCCATATATTCTTAATTTGTCAGAAATGTAAATAAGATATGAAAAATTACAACTTTTCTAGTCATTGTGGTAATGAAATATTGCAAGAGCCATCTGTAGGAGTATGGGGGGAAAAAAGAAATACTTCTAAGGCCATAGCTTTTTTTTTTTTCTCACAAAGTGTGTGGACCTGCACTATCATGCTGCACCCCTGTGTGCTGGCCCATAGGTTGGTACAACCACACAAGGGTCATGGGATACTCATCCAAAAAGAGGCAGAATTTTAACAGGATCAGTTCTTCAGTCTAGCTGATGGCATGCCTGTGTCGACATAAAAGAAGGAGCGTTTCAGAGATGTGCACAAAAGTCCAAGGGCACTGAGAGGGTCAGGCAGTTCGTATGGCAGCAGTCCTGGCTTATGACATTTAAATAGTACATGGCATTAGAGTTCAAAAGGCAGCATAGCAAGTAGAAGGAATTATTGTTCTGGCATTGCGTCATTTGGCAGGGACTAATATCTTGTCTATTGCAGTTTTATGTCAATAAATTAAAGTCAGTTAAGCAACAGACACATGAATGTCTCTTAAAAGCTAGACTGAACGGAATTTTAGTTAACTTCTACAGCTGGGAATAATAGATAATATAGTGATCCAGTAAAACTAACAGTTTAGGCTCTGATAGTGTCCAACAATATTTAAGGCAAATGAAAGAAAGTATTGAATAACTTCTGTATGAGACCTGACTAAGCAGCTGAGAACACTTCAGTATGTCTGTTCACATCCTCTACTACACAATGAGGGGCTGGGGCCATCCAGTGAAATAGTGGTAGCCAGGTTCAGACATAAAAAACATAAACCATAAAAAAAACATAAAAAACATTGCACAAAGAACACCCAGCAGGTAGGAGACCTGTGGAGCTCCTTGCCAAAGGATACTGGGGATACAAGAGGTTTCTGTAAATTCCCAGGAAGACTGGGCAACACTTGCAAGAGAGATCCATAGAGGATTACTAAAGAGACAAACCATAACTGACTTGGGAATTTCCCTGAGCAGAATGTAGTGTAAGAGTGAGAGAGTAATTGGGGAAACACCGTTTATGTTTGTCCTCGTCTTTTTCTTTTCTGTGTATCTGCTTACGGTCACTGTTCTGGCTGGTATCCAGGCCAGTGGGCCTTCCTTTGAATAGTGTGGTCATTTGCCCTAGTTCTCAGGCTCTTCCAAGATGTGGGTTAAACTTGACTTAGCCAGTTCATCAGCTGCTAGTGTGCCAGGTGGCATTATGGATGTCATTTAGGTTCCACTCAGATGTCCTTGGTGCTTTTCTGTGTTTTCCTGCTGTGTGCCTGGCAGAGACGCAGTTTGCTCATTGAGACGACTCCTGGAACAGCTCTGTGCTCTCCAGGGAAAACGACTGTGTCATGCATCAGCAGGACCTGTGGGCTCGGCTGGGCAAGCACAGCTGAATCCTGCAGCAGCAGACTGCAGTAAAGCTCACAACTCGAGGGAGGTGCTGGCACTTCTGAGCCCGCCTGTGCAGAGCTCCCTGCATCGTAAGTTATCTGAAGAAGGACAGGGCAGGTCTGTCTACTCTACCTTGTGACATACCTTACCTCAAAGGTACCTTACCTGATGGTTTGAGAACAGGTACTGTTAGTTGTGGCTTGGGAATGGGAAGAATTAGAAAAGCTGAAGGACAAAAGATACCCGTGCTAGAAACTGGGCATCTCCCAGCTCTCTAATGTGGAAGGGATGTGTCTGTCTGGTTTTGAGCATATATGGTCTTTCCATACTTTCAGTGTCACCCCTCTAGCTCTAATAAATGCTGGTTTACTACAGTTCAAATGGTTTGTAAATTGCTTTTTTGAGAATTCCTGCCATCATTGCCATTGAGGTGAAATGGGACTGCTTTTGTCCTACTTAGGGATTATTTGTTAAAAATCACAGAGACTAGAACCATTTATATAATTATTTTATCAGCAGGATTGTGGTCTGTCTAGAAGCAGAGCCCAGTGTCCACAAAGAAATGAGTTTAATGGAAAAAGTATGCTGGTTGGCCAGGACTCCAGAAAATTGTTTGGAAACTCCCTATGCTAAGAAAGGATGTGTGGAGGACAATCATGCAACTGTACTGAGTCACATGCTTTCCACACAGCCATCCTGTCTGTTCTCCCAGTGTTTATTTAGTGTGGCAGGATCCAGCCTTGTCCTCTCCCAGAGTCCCAGCCCACCTCCCACTGTCTGCACAATTAGGGGAAAGCCACAGACACTTTGTCAGATCCAATGCTGTTATTTGGTCCAAAAGTGAGTACTACCACACTATCAAAAAAAGCTAGCATTATGACCAAATATAATTTTATTATTCCATCATTACATTTGGGAGTCCTATTTTTGTAAAATAGCTATTTGTGATTCAATTATTTAATTTGCAATTGGATTGTTTAATTTCTTTTTAAGTTTAATGAACAACGTAGCCATAACTGTTATTCACATTTTGAAAAATACTTTTCTTCTACTTAGCTGAAACTCGTCAAACGTTTAAACGCCAGTTACATAACAGTCTCATATGATCTAGATGCTGACTGTGAAAATGCTCAGTTAATGTGCATTTAGAAGTGAAGTGAACAGAGCTGTTAGGATTTGCAAGTTATTTGCTGCACATGCACAGCAGCCACTTTCATCGTTGAAGAGGGGATAGAGAAAGACTGTGAGAGGATGGGAAGGACAAAAAAAGGTGCCTCCCTCTGCCTTGCTGCAGGGCCATGTAGGAACTTCATTGCAACCTCCAGATGCCATATTGTCCCTGCTCCTGCTCAGGCTTCCTTTGGGGGTGGCAGAGGAAAGTGATTCCACACAATACTGTGCCCCAAGAGCCCTACCCTGATCTCCTGAGCACAGCACGGCAGTACAGGAGCCCACAAGTGTGGAGATATTACCGCAAGGCACAGAATCAAGAAACCTTTCCTTTTCCCCTCTTTCTGCCTAAAACCATTCAGTGTCTTTGGGGGATGCACAAGGTTGAAGCAGGATTTATGATGATGCTAATCAGCCCCTAACATGAGGAGCAAGCAGTTAATTCCTTCAGGAAGGGTGAAATATTTTCCTGACAGTTGTGCTTATATCTGTTATACTGGATTGCACCAGTCCCAGGCAATTTTCAACCATTTGATGGCCTGGTGACTGCTCCTTATGCTTCACCCCAAGCCACAAGCATAACAATCTCAGTAACAGCCAGTACTTCACCTGCTTCTTGTGAGGGATAACCCTCTCTTTCTGCTGGTCAGCTGGTGGCAGTTCCCAGGCAGTGGTGTGCTTCGCAGCAGCCAGGGTCTCTTACACAGGCTTCAGGTCCCTCCTCCTGCCGAGGTCCCAGCTCAATGTCCACTGTAAGCCCAGGCTTGGCTTCTGCAGGCACAGGTCCTCCTGGGACCCTCTTTCTGCTGCGCTTAAGGCAGCTAAGCTCATGATGCTGGCTCTTGCTGACCGATGATCTGTTTTCTTGTTTCTCTGCCTCCCTCGCAATCAAGCATTGCTCCAGCACGGTGAGGTCAGAGAGCTGCTGCCACAGCCGGGGGAAGCTCCTTCAGGCTTGGTCATGAACTCACACCCTCAGCTTCCTTTGCTGAATCCAAGTAAATCCTTTTACACTACAGTTAATAATTTCACATTTAAACAATGTAATCTTACCTCTGTATAGTCTTCTAGCAGTCAAGGAATGTCTTTCCGCAAAACAGTATAAAAGGCTGAAGTGCAAGAGCAGCAGTACTCGCATTTTAATTGTGTAAAAATTCTGTGTTGTTGTTACAGGTACTCAGTGTAATAGCTATCATCGCTGGGTTTGATGGCAAATTAACTAGGAGTGTGGGCGTGAGAACTAAGAAAGTCTAAATGTTCCACAAATGTTTGCTCAATAAAAGCAATATTCCTAAGGCGGCAAAGGTTAATTCCCTGTATTTAATTCAACATATCATTTGATGGTGACTGCTTTAACACTAAACTTATTGCTGTGCATTTTCTGCAAATTGAAGCGTGATGCTTTTCTACCTATTTTTTCCTGCTGCGGTAACAGGGATTTGAAACAAATAAAATGTTGGATTTTATTTTCCCCACTGTGTTTAGGTTTGTTTATGCTTTGGCAGAAGAGCTGGTTGATCTGGTTTTTCTAGGATAGAGTAATTTCCTGACCTGGTGAAAGAT
>VZTL01066172.1:0-15507 GCA_013400535.1 Scopus umbretta | reverse complement strand
GGGGGGAATTAAGGTAATATACAACATAAATTCAAGTAAAGGCAGTGAAACCTTACTCAGTGTTTCTATCGCAATAAGTAACTGAGCAGGAGAAAAAAAGAGAAATCTTAAACCTTTCAGATATACTGCTCTTCAGTGTTATTTTTAACAGTATTAGGACAAAATAATTCAGGCAGAAATATACATCTCTATTTTTTTAAGTTCGTAGTGTCTTTTAGTGTTTTTGCAGGATCGTTAGGTTATTTGAGCTGCTAGAGTTAAGGCTGGAGGACCAATCTTAACTTCAATGAAACAGGCTTATATTTGGCAGTTATTTTACAAATTGAGACGTATTTATTATCACTGATGTCTCTTGTTAATATATTTTGCCTCTTCCTGTCTCCACATGCTGTAAATCTCTTATTTTTTATTTTTTTTTTTTTAAAAAAGTAATATTTCAAGGGCATTACGAAATGAAATCCTAGCCTAATTAAGTAGAAGATTTCTACTCATTTCCATGGGGCTAGCATTTCGCTTCATTAGAAACTGAATTTAGTCTGCAGTTTTTGGTCAGAGAATCCTTCAGCTGACTTTAAGGGGAGTCTTTGCCTGGTGAGCGTGCGTAAATCAGGCCGGCTGAGTAGAGGGTTTCAAAATAATCCAGGCCTGCACCGTGACCACTGCAGTTACGTTTGGAAGCGTTAAAACAAATGCGCTGCGTCATTTGTACTGTAGGAGCTAAAATATTCAGGCGGATTGATGGAGATGGACAGTACCTTGCAAAACCTGCAGCTAGAAACCGGCCTTTCTCACAACTTTTATTAGTCCTTTATTCGTGTTAGATCAGCGAACTGAAGGCACATGGAAAATCGGCTTCTTGAGTTAGAAGCGATTCCAAGCGCTCTGATAAATCTCGTGGACCATCGAAAGCGTTGCGTCGAGGCCGTACCTACCGGTCCTTCCATGGGAAGACGCGGGTTGTACTTGCAAAAGTGCGATGTTTTCGGGAGGGGTGCGTGTTTCCCTGCCTTTTCCTAATTTAAGTTGTATTTACATAGGGAATTTCTAATTATTTTTTTTTAAACTGTCATAGCTACGTAAGAGTAGGGTGCGATGGTTTCCAAAACCTTCCTGATACGCTTTTGCAAGTAAAACGGGGGAAGAGATCTGGCTAATATATCTGCTTCCATAATTAATGAATCATTAGGGAGCATCGGGGAAGATAAATCCTATCATGAGATACAAAGTGCACGCCGGTTCCTGATGTTTTCAATGCACAGCCATGTTCCATGTGCCTTTGCTTAACGCACAATGAAAAAGACTTTATTATGTCTTTATATATAATTTGGTAAAACGAATCCAAGATATTTGCCATCTAGTCATCAAAAAGCCTGAAAGAATGAATGTTGATCAGCAAGACTTGAATTTTTGAGATCTCTTTTGATGTGATATATTAAAAATGATCCAGTCTGAGAACAGATACTCATTCGATCATGCTGTTTTGATTTTATTATTTTATTATTATGGTTAAGAAAAAAAAAAACCAAACACAAAAGCTTTACTGTGTGAAATGAAGGAAAATGTGAGGAAAGTGGATTCATTGATAACTTTTTGTTCACTTTATGATTTCAGAGAGAATGATGTTACACTACTATTGTTTTTTATTGTATTTACAATGTATTCTTTGCCTAACCCTGTACATTTTGAAATGTAACTACTGTAACCTGGAATAAATAAATAAATATAAATAGTAATGAAGTGTTTCACGTTGCTAAACACCATTAAAAAAAGCACAGATCTCCTGCCCCCCCATCCCCCTTTGGGCTTTAGGGGGTTCAGCTAGTTTGTGCCATTTGAACGGCACGTACTTTATGAAGCCACAGCTCTGGGTCATGTTTTAAATAACACCAGGTTTGTATTGTTTATCTGAAACCAAAAGACTGTCACTTCAGCCTGTAGTCTTGTATATGAAGCCTCTCTGGATCAGAGTTACTGATGGGTCTACTGTAAAACTGTGTTGGCAAGTCACTTGAAGATGAGTCTTCAAGTTTTTGGCACACAAAATACGATTATTTTGGTTACTGTAATGATCATCCGATCTTAGAGGTTATATAGGTATTAAAAGTCCAGTCTGTCTTTTGCTTCATCTTGAAGTAAACGGAGTTATCTCATAAATTCAAGTGTCGAGCGTAAATGAGGGCATTCTTAGATCTTCTCTTATTTTAAAACGTCTCAGTATTCTCTTTTGTTGTATAAAAAGAATTGCCATTCAGTTGAGAGTACTGAGATTGAGACGAAGCAGTGCCTGCACTCGCAGTGAAGAGGCAGAGGTGAGGCTGGAAGAAGCCGTCTCTCCTTGGGCTTGCCGTTACTGGGGTGCCTCTGTGTGTTGCTTTTTTAGCTTTTGCGTGTTTCACAAAAGTGTTCCTAAACACTATTTTTAAATTCCTCAATAATTTACCAGCTAAAAATAGCTAAGTAATTTGAGGGGAGTGTTGTTTTCAGCGAAGCTGAGCTCCTCTGCTTGTTAGCCTTGAGCAAGCTGCGAATCGCTGCTTGCCTCAGTTTCCCCCGTAGGCAAAAGGAGGTTAATAACCACCTCGGAGCTCCGCGAGATCCACTAATGGGAAGCTTTTTGTAAGAATAGAGTGCTGTAATTATTGTAGCTATTATTATTGTGCCTGTTCTGAGCGGTTCAAAGCTTAGGGTGATGCTCGCACCTCAATAAGGCTCCACGTCTCCTCATTGCAAAGACACCGATGACTCCAGAGAGCGATTCAGACCACCGAAATTAGGCTTTTAATTTTGAAATGATTTCAAGCAGGATAGTCCTCTGGAGATTTCAGTCTCTTTCCACTACTTGTGGAGAAAAAGAACGGCAAAGTTTCAATCCCATCCCTGAGGCTGGAATTCATCTGGCCCAGCTTCGGCAGCGTAGAAGTTGGGCGCCTTGTCTAAGGTGGTTTTACTGCGTGCTGGGGAAGGAGGGGAGATGGTGATGCTCCAGGCTACAACTTCCAGGCTGAGATTATCTGACCCTGAAGTTCCCTCTCTCTGGCTACAGCGGGAGCGAGTTTAGGCGATGGCGCTTGACGCTACGCACCTAAATTTAAGAAAGCTAAAGAGAAATAATGACCGAAAGGCCTACATTCCCCAGGCAGGTTCTGCTGGCTAACATCTTTTGTTTCCCACCATGAAGCGCTGCTGTCCGTCGGTGCACGGCTGTTGCAGCGCGAGGGTACGGTGTTTCTTTTAACCTACAGCTGAAATTTTACGGTCGATTCCCCCTCTTTGCTTGTGCTGCCGTTGGAATGAGTTAAGGGATAATAGGAGCGTGGCTCTTGCAGCACGGTGTAGGCGGCTGAATGTTGGGATGTGGCTCTGTGAACAGCATGTGAGCGGCTAGCAGATAAGAAATTATTGAATTTTCTGTGCCGCAAGCTTAGAATAAAAACTGACGTGTGTAGACCTGAATTTTTCTGCATGTGGCTTCTGATTCAGTTGTCCTGAGCGGAATTAGTGTTGATGAGCTGTGTAAATTCAGGGAGAATTGGACACTTGGAAATGCTGTCCCGATGATGACCTCTGCCTCTGAATTCTTTAAAAAAAACAAAAAACCTTAAAAAAAGCAGTCTTTCCCGTCCACTGCTAACATTAAATGTCAACAGCTGTATTTTGCTGCTGGTACTTATTAACTTTCAGCCTTGTCTTTTTCAAGCATTTATTGCTTTAGAAACGAATTAAAGCTTATCACCAGGGAAATGTAAGTCTTCCAGCTACCTTGGCTTCTCAAAAGATGCGATTTTTCTTAAATAGATTGTTTAAATTACTGACCAGGGAACCACCTAATTGTGCTGCATTAAATTTTGATTCTGGCATGGTTTGGTTTGATGTCTGTGTTTTTCTCTCTGGTGAAATCCTGTTACAGTCAGTAATTATGAGGAGTGGCTCTACTGTAAAGAAAAGAGGATAAGTTACAACTGTGGCTGTAGTTAATCCTTTTACCTTTTCAACCTGAAAGCATTTTTTCACTTATTTCCTAGCTGAAGCCAGTTGTCCTTATGTCTTGGTACCACACATTCACTTTGCATCACATCATCGGATGATCACATACTTGGCTAGGGAACTATTATTTATTTCCACTTTTAACACCTCCTGTCCCGTCCTTGTAGCACTGAAAAGGAAACAGGCTTTTGGGAACAAAAGATTTTTTTTTATTATTTATATATTTTTTTAATATGCCTTCGCTGCAACTTGGATCTAGTTGTAGTTGTCTACAACTTATATATTGGATTATTTATTGTGGGGGTTTTGTTTTTGTTTTTTTTTTTTAAACACACGTAGGCATTTATTACTTATTTCTTCTTTTATGCACGCTGGGAATCCTAGGATTTGTTGCAACATTTTCACCGTTATCTTGGCCTCATTGGTCATTTACTGGTGATAGCTATGGATAACCCTGGTGTCAGGGGCCTTTCATTTCCAAATCTGATCCTGAAAGGCAAGGCTGAGAAAAGCAAAAATAGGTCCCTGCAGTGATTGCTTTGTAATGAGGCAGCTTGTTTTTTCCAGATTGTTAAATTGGTGGCTATTACGCTGACAAATGTAATTACAGTATATAAATTATATTGAAAATATCTGTGTCTGTTTGATGTATACTAAATTTAAGCTAAGTTATAAGGTGTGCTGTTTGGAAGTGTGGAAGATACAAGAGTGGAGCTACAGATAACAAGTTTATGCTTGTATTTCCTACTGATGAAGACTTTCACACAAGTTATTTCTATGGGTAGGTGATGAGAATATCACTCTGCATGTATATACATTTATTATACATTTTTGCATGATTATACATGTAGGAGTGGTACAATTTTGACTTGAGACTATTGGTGCCTTTTGTCCAAATACAATTTTACTTGTGTAGACACGCCTATCTAAAATCAAACTTCCCTTCTGCTTTTGGAGATCTTAGTAAGAAGCAAAAGAAAGACCCGAAGGAACAGTATATAGCTCCTGAAATTTTAGATAACCTATTGAAAAAAATGGTCAAATAGTCAATATTGTACTTGACCCTCGTATCTTCTGCACTCGACTGTTTATTTTTATAGATCACATTATATACGTTCACGCTGAACTCTGATGATAAGACTGAAAGAAAACATGCCTCTCGTCATTCAGTCCAGTTGTAACTTCTGCATGTAATTTAATCATCGGCTTTCACAAATAATTAGCTGAACATCAGCCAGCTTAATTGTGAACTTGGTATTCCATTATTTTCTAATTGCCTTTTAAAAAGACAAAGATTGCCTTTCAGTTACTTATCAGGGCTTCTTTTCCAGTCATATAATCATCAGTGTTTCATGTTGCGAACAGTTTGGTCTTTAATACATTGGCATTTAACTACCCATTTATTTTTGTCGGGTCTGTTTTTAAGTTTGTAATATAACATTGTCTTATGAAATTGTTGTTTTGGAGGCAGGTCTGATCGGAAATATTCTGTGAATTTCTTCATACCTTGTTGCAAAACTGCTCTTTAGTATGACTTTTGCAATATGGTCACTCTTTAGTGAAGTGTGTTGCTAATCACAAAATAGGTGTTTCTTAAAATAGTGGGTTGATTTGTGTTTCAGGGACCAAGTTACCAAAAAAAACCCAAAAAAACCCAAAACCCAAACCCAAACCCAAAACACCCCACCCTAAAAACCTCAGCAGAAGCAGCTTTTCAGAGAATTTGAAACTTGTAGTTCGTCATGTTCTTTCTGTCTTCAACAGGCACTTAAGCACTCCTAAAAGAAACCAGTCCTTACGGAAAAGTCTTTTCGTTTTCTTCTTTGTGACTTCTAAAGATTTCTTTAGTCATTTTGTCATTCTGAAGGTTCTATCTTCCTAAACACCTTGTTAGTGTACGATCATTTTCTATTATCCCATACGAATGAATGCCCTCTACGATACCCGTAACGAAACAGTCCTGCAGACACTCAGCTGCTGGAACTCCGAGTTAAAGCATTGCAGTAGCAAAGCAGCTGAGCTTTGGGCCAGCCTGTTTTTCTACTTCCTACTCATTTTTGTGGATGAAGTCTTTGGCCCAAGGAAAGTTTTGATTCTGCCATTTGGGGAGTGGGAACTCCAGCCATTTTCATCCACTCTGAGTTGATAAGCTGTAGCTGAGATGAGGCATTTGAGTTAAAACGTGCATCCTTCCAGAATTGCAATATTCCTCCGTCCTCTCTTTGCTGCCACATTAATCCTTCTCTTGAATGTGACTTTTTTTGAGCCTCTCTTGTTTCTAGCGTACCTTCCAATTCTAAGTGATTTGCATTTCTCACAAAGAAAATAGTCCATCCTAACAAAATAGGCCAAAACCAGCTTTTTGTTATTCCTCAGGAAGAGATTTCAGAATCGTGTAAGCGATTTTCTCTCCCTCTTTCCCCCTTCACTTTGGTGGCCAAAAATGCATACGGTAATCTTACTGAATTAACAGCATATTTATCACTGCACATTAGAGTTTCATGTCTTGTTGATCTTAAAAAAAAAAAACAAAACAACACCTAAAAACATTGCCATTTTGAAAAATTCCCCTGTCCCTGACAGGTAAATGTTATGAAAGGAAGGTTGCCTAATGTTAAATTTATTGTCACTGGATCAGTTATATCGAGAAGTTAGTTTTATTCAATCAACCCTAAAGTACTGTCAGCTGTCACTTGAGTTTTGTAAAATTCTCCAGATAAATACCTTGTCTTGCCAAATTTAATGTCCTGTAACTTATTATTTTTTGAAGGTTTTATCCTTTTAAGATTGTAAATGTAGCGTCAGATACGGAGATATTGATGTGCTAATGTAAAAGATAATATACAAGTAACTGATAACGTTGATAAACGTGTTTTTCTTACATCTGTGTTTCCTGTGTATGCAAAGGTTAAAATGTCTCTGTAATCTCAGACTGTTCATTAACTGAAGTTCAATAATTCATTTAATTTATAGTTCTTTAAGAGCTTTGTGTAGGAGGTTGCATTAATCCTTAAACAAACTATTAGTACTTTTAAAGGTGTCTTGCACGGTATAGTGACTTTTAATACGCGTTGCTTGTCTCTCCTTCTGCAGATGGACCTCCGGTTGTAGCCCATTACGATATATCGGACACAAATTCAGACCCAGAAGTGGTAAATGTGGACAATCTGTTGGCGGCTGCAGTAGTTCAAGAGCACAATAATTCTTTAGCAAATCAAGACTCGGGATCTGCCTGGAGAACCAGGGGGCTGCTAGATGAACTGAGCGCGGATACAGGTGTGTCTAAATTCTCTTCCTCTGACGTTTGTTCCAGCATCTCAGATGGCATCTCTCCTTTGCCTGCTTTCAGTATTTTTGTAGTTTATACAGCTTTAAAAGCTCGCTGTGTGGATTTTGCAATAAAACAGTACGGGTGCTTATTAAAAAGGTCTGACATTTGTTCCAAAATACAACGGGTAAAAATTGACAAGGATTCCTGCAATGTATTTTTGACACTAATTTTCTTAATAATTTTTTCTACTCCTTTTCCCTCTAATTACTTCTTGGAGCTTAGGTCTGGGGTTTTGGGCGTATTTTTGGTTTGGGGTTTGTTTTTTTTTTTTTAAATGCTTGTTACTGAATGGTTGATTATGACGGCCCATGCCAGCAGCTAGTAAACAGATCATAATCTCATTTTAAGTACTGTAATTGTTTCTGTATGTCTTTTTTGTTTGTCTTTTTATTTCTTTAAAATACAAGCATTAATTATTTCCATATTCCATCTGCATTGCTAACATACCTTAGAAAATTGGACAGGCCAGCGTCAGATAAAGATGAAGGGTGAAAATTGGTACTGGTAAGTGGGCTTAGCATCAAGAGACAGCTAAGAAATTTCCTTCAAGAAAGCAAGAGCAGGAATACTGTGGAAGAATTCAGAGAAGCTCACGTCGCTCTTAAAATTTGTTCAGCTTCCCTCAGCGCGTGCAACTCTTCACTAACGAGAGGGTCCAACACCAACGTGACGTGCTGCTGCGTTTTGGATGCAGAGAGCTAAGGGGGAGTCACTTCCCATTTGACTCCGTCCTGCAGCGTTGTACGCCAACACACTGCCGCCCTTGCCCCTCGCTTTGTCGATGCCCTTGTTCACGGTTTCAGCCGCGTAAGGCCCAGAGTCTTTGCCTGCAGTGGCGGAGCACAGCAGGTTTTTGTTTCGGGCTGTGTTTTCCAGACGTGAGCCTGCCAAAGGGCACCTGTGTTGGAAGTGTCCTGGTAGCTCCGAGCTACTTTTCCACGTCTGTAAGGCTTAAAGAAATACAAGGATGTGGCAGCTTTTGAAAGAAATGTTCCATTGTTGTATAGTGGATAAGTCCATTATTTGAATACGAGAATCCCTGTTGCATTATTTTCACTGCGGTCTGTGGCTGGCTGTTGTTCTAGCCGGTGTTTTCCAAGCTCACCGGTATTGTTTTCAGGATAGCAGCTGACTGATAGTTAGCTATTTGACCCCTAACAAGCCCACTCCTTTATAAAGTGATTTATTAAACAATTAGAACCGCTGAAACTAACTTTATTATATATAGCACGAAGGAATTGGTACTTCAAAGGAGTGTAAGGAGATAAAAAGGAATGTTTCTTACCAAGCTTTCTCCCACTTTCCGCTCACGAGTGCAATGCTGCGATGCAGGTAGAAATTCCTCCTTCCTTCACCTGTATCCAAGGGGACTTGCAAGGAAGAGGTTGCCGGGTAAAAGAAAACGAGAAGACTTCAACAAAATTCTTCATCCCTGACCCTGTGGGAACATGTCCAGACAAATTTGCTCCTGGTGCAGTGGCCATTCCAACGTCTGAAAGGATGAGTCTCTTTTTCTTCCTGCATACACCTTGCCCCAGAGCCCTGTAGCCTCCATACGCCTCTGACTGCACATTTGTCAGCACCGGCCTTTTCTTAACCATGTCTGGAATTGCACGTTTGGAAAGAAGAATTTTCAAATCTTACATCTTGTTCCCAAATTTAATCTTCAGCCAGCGTCTAGTTTAACAGACATTAAACGATGTCTTCCCATGGGAAAATAACAACATAAGCTTTATCTAAGTGAAAAATCTTATTAGGACACACTATCGCATCTTTATGCATGGGCAAATATTTCGGGCTGTTTTGCAAGCCCTGATGTTGTAGGGCAAACAAAACATCTCCTTTGGGCATCATCCTAATGTTCCTGCAAAGGCATTAACGGCATAGGCGTGTTATTAGGCGTGAAATTTGTATGGCCGGAGGCTGTAAATCTATCTGTGTGCTATAATCCTCATTTACACTCAGCTACTGTTGCTAATCATGGTTTTTCTACTGCTAATTACCTTTTGTTGTCTGAACTTAGAGCTATGGTAAGATATGAAACCTCTTTTGGGGCTCTCATTTGTACCTCTGGGGACACATTTGGGGGCTATTTAAGAGGTGGTGGTCTTTGCCCCTCTGCCAGACATTACCCTGCCTAGCAAAGGGTGCAGAATGGCGGTACATCGTTACTGTGTTAATACAACCCACGAAGGCAGGTTGATAGCCGTACCGGTTCGCGTGACTCGACGACCACAGATTGTGTTGCCATCGCAGCAGCGACACGCAGGAGCGGGGCGATGCGAATCCCCAGGGCGGTGATCACGCAAAGGTCCCATTTTGCATCTCTAGCGCGTGAATCAAAGCCTCTGAGCGCTTCCATTTCACGTTCCACAGCGTGCCCAGCCACTTCGGTTAAGGAAATATCCGTGACCCGTTTTGGCACTTTCTGGCAGTCGGCGATATTTGCCAAGAAATACTCAGTTGAATTGTAGCGTTAGGAAAAGTCTGCCTGGGCTGTTAATTTGTTTTAAGTTTAGCTGACAAAGCTTTTTTTTTGTCTGGTGAGGTGGAAACTCCTCCTTTGGGTACATGGCAGCACAAGGGTTTCCTTCCCGTGCTAACCCTGATCAGACGTCGTACCCCAGCCGTCTTCGCTTTCCAAAAACTGAACATACAGTATGTTTTCCACCCCTCTACTTGCTTGCATCTTTTCCAAGCATTTAAACCAGTCATTAGAAGGTTTCCCTGGCCCTTGTTTTAATTTCTTCTCTCTGTGTCCCCTTGATCTACCTGGGGGTATAATCAGTTCTGCATGTTCGCACGCCTTTGAAATTCGGTGGATCGTTATTGCATCCTCCTCCTCTCATCTCTGAAGAGGTGTCCAGTCAAACTAGATAGACATTCCTCTAATCTCATATTTCCTGCTTGATTCTTCCCCTGTGTAATACAGCTGAGCGAGTGGTTTCCAAGAAGCAGGTAGTCTCCTCTGCTTCAGGGCTGCCCAGCGTCCCCCAGGTTACTGCTAAAGAGAGACAGTAGAAGTAATCTTCTTTTTTCCCCCCTTAAAAAACCAAACCAAACCAAAACAAAACACAACACCAGAAGTTCTCTTTTTATCGAAATCTTATTTTTCAATTGATTTTTAAAATCGCTTGTTTTCTGTAAAACAAACAATAATTTTGGCTGTTTCGTGTTTTGCGTGCAAGTATTATTTAATGTGTCACTACACAGCTTCAGTAATTGTGGTGAAGAACCTTCTTAGCAGTACTTGGCAGAAAAGACAAACCCTGCCGCACTCATCGTGAGTATTTAGAAAAGCCTTGTTGTTTGACAGACTGAGGAACTGGATAGCATTGAGGAACTGTAACGAAAAACCAACGCTGCTGTATATCGAACTTATGAAAACCAAACATTTTTTGCCAAGTATTTGTAATAACGTCAGAGCAGATGTGTGAAGCAGCGTAACCAGAAACCGATGGGTTTGTTGGGGTTTTTTTCATTAACCAGCTTCCCCTGGTTTGGGTTTTTTTGTTTGTTTTTTTTTTAAAAAGAAAATAAATTAATTTTCCTTGGTGTGTGTGATGTTTCTGTCCAGCCTATAGGCTCTGTTTGCCATAGTGTCATTGAGGATGATTTAGATTGTTGTATTTCTTTATTTCAAAGAGGTTTAGGTACAGTCTGACTCAGCATTGTCATAAAATAAGAGCCAGAGAGCCTAATTACATCAAGTGTTCTCGATGCAGTAGGCTGGCTTTGTTTGCATTTGTGTGATAACACCATCACTCGAGCTACTGAGACTGGATAAATCCAGTGGTCATCCTGTATCAGGAGATGAACTGAAAGTTGGATAACTTGATCTACTAAGGTTTTCTAATCTCAGTGTTTCAGTCTTTTTTTTTGTTTGTTAGCTTGGGAAATTCTTTTTCCAGTTGATTTCTGAGTTGTGTGAGCTGTTAAACATTGGCTGTATTTGCATTTTCCCCATCTGTAGGTCATCTGGATCCAGGCTTCCTCGCAAGTGACAAAACCTCTTCTGGTAATGCCCAGATCAATGAAGAAATTAACATCGCATCTTCTGATAGCGAAGTAGAGATTGTTGGAGTTCAGGAACATGCCAGGTATGAATTCCTTTTTCTCGCTCTAATATTTAATGTAATTAATAAAGAAAAAACCTGCTGACTTTCCACTTCTGTAATTACCCCTCCATGACTGACGCCCAAAAGGTAGCAGACGTTGCACTTGTTTTTTCTGTTCTGCTGGTCACGGTGATGTCAGAATGTATTTTTCTTTAGAACGTTACCAACAAGTATTCAGATTAAGCTTGTGATTCGATACCGAACATCAACAGGCTAAACATATGTAGTATTAAAATACTAAATATCGAGATACCAAATTTATATACATCAGGATTTTAAGGGCATAGTGTGAATATGCAAATACATAAACACAAATATTTATGCAGGTCCTTGTTTCCTTTCAAAATATTCACATACTTTAATCATTTAATCAGCTTCCAGTTTATTTAATTAACCAGTAGTTGTAAAAATACTATCAACTTTTCAATGGCTGATGTCGTAAGATAGCCCCTTTAGATTAAAACTCGGATCCTTATGAATTTTGGTTTTATTTCAAGGTACAAGAGAGTTCAAATTCCTAAAGTAGATGAGGGTAAAGAAGCCAGAGATTTTTCTTAAGCTCAGATAGAAAGCTGTCCAGCTGTGCTTCAGCTGTCATTCTTGACAGGCATTTTTTGGTGTTACTCTTCATCTTTAGCCTGTGATCTATCCTTGGCTTAAGGTATTATCAACCAGTTGAACAAGACTGGCATTTTCATATAGTATGAAGGGTTAATTTGGTGGAATAAAGGCAAGTTAAAATAGTATACAGACGAGCTCTTTCTAAGACTAGTTTGCTGCCTGGTAGAGGCTTGGAGGTGGAAAAAGGGTGCGAGGGGCAAGGAACAGAGCTGTTCCTCGTTGCCCCTTCACTGCATCCTTCTTGAGGAAGGAAGAGCGAAGGTGTACAGGACCCAGTTTCCCAGGCAGGAGATGGTACAGATAGTGTGGGCACAATCCAGTGCTGTTGGATGTGAAAAAAGGAAATTTTAAGGTGCTGAAAGAAGAGAGATTTAGTCTTTGCTTTTAGAATAGTGAAAGTCCTTGCATGGCTAACTTTTGGAAGATACTAATTCCATAGGAAGTAGCTCTCCTGGCTGCTTATCCAGCAGACCCAGGGCTTAGAGGATCTTTGTGCTAACAATAAGCAGCGTGCGCTTGTCCTCCACTACTAGTGCATGTAAATCTGTCTAGCACTATGTACACACAACTCTTCTGCTTGAGGTCCCATGTTCAAAAGCTTTCCATACTGCCTGCCTTGATAATATTTACCACGTACAAGAATGGAAACGTTACGTAAATGCAGAGTTGCTGTTTAAAATCAGTTTATCTTAGTAGGCATGGTGGTGTTGGGGTGACGGTTGGACTGGATGATCTCAGAGGTCTTTTCCAACCTGAATGATTCTATCCTATGATTATCAGCTATCTCCAGAAGACTCGTTCTTACTGGCTCCGTTGAATACTCAACACATTTCAGTTGTTCGAATGCTATTTAGAATTTTATTTCTCTTGCAGGTCTAGGCTTGCAATTACGAAGTAGTGATGGGCTTCTGACAGGGTTGTCGTTTGGAAAAGGTTTAGGTTTTTGATGAGTATTTTTTGCATGCTTAGTTAGTATGGTGTTTGGATTCAGTTCTTTTGCTGACACTGTTTTTTTTATCACGTGACACTGGTTTTTGTCATGCTGCATATTCCATGTTGTTGTTGGACTTGTGTGAATCTTGGCACCCTAGAGCTTGTCCATCATTTGTAGTCTTTCAGGTTACTAGTGAATTGATAGTGTTTCTCATCATTGGAATATTACTTGGCATCTACTTAGGACACCAAGTCATGTTTTTCAGTTTGTTTAATATTTGTCCAATAGATTTTCATTTTTTTTCATTATGCATGTGTATAAAACAGTCTTCCTCATTTTTTTTTTTTTTTTCCCCTAGGTTTTCTTTTTTTGGTTGCCTTTACTTGGTATCTTCCCCATAGCTACAGATTGGAAAGCGTGTTCCCTAAGCCAATGTTTGATTGCACATTTTGCTATTGGCTGCTTGTGTGACTCGTTTGAGGATAAACACTTTTATTTTTGTGAGGTATCACTTCTATGAGATAATTTATAGCTTACTTTTTGTCATCTTCAGGGAGAAAAGTTAGTATTAGCTTTGCCTAAGCATTGGGGATGGTTCTGTATCAGAACGATGGACCTTAGTCCATGAGACTGAACGTCATACTTAGTTTGCTTTGGCTTTTCTTGTTAGTTATGCTTAAAAATATTTCTTTTTAAAAGAAAGCTTTAAAAAAAAAATCTCCTACATTTGTTAGAGTTCCAGTCTCTTATTACTAACTGTTTGTAGATACGTACTTTAAGTATGTATTTTGAAGACTGAAGAAGTAATAAAAATGTCATTCTGAACATCACATCCAAAACTAAATAGCATATCTGAGAAGGAAATGAGACATTTATATGCAGAGCAGTTAGAGCTCAGAGAATGAGATTTTTTCATTCTATTTCATGAAACTCTAACCAGAGCCAAGAGAGATGAGCGTAACCTAAGTAGTTCTGGAGAAAATAAATTGCGCTACCTTAAACTAAAACAAATAAAATGCAAATGGCAGGGATGTCACTAGGAAACTTGGGTATGGCCCTTGGACTGTTAGCATTACTGCTCTTCCACGTGGGTGGCCACAAAGCTGCAACGTGTACTCCAAGGGCAATCAAAAGAGACTTCAGGGCCTTGGGACGGTTGGTAAGGGAATCTGGAGCACAGGTTATTTTTTTCTCTCTCCTTCCAGTTGCAGGCAGTGACATTGGAAGAAACAGACGCACCCAGGCTATTAATACATGGCTCCGTGGCTGGTGTCACCACCACAGTTATGGGTTTTTTGATAATGGGATGGCCTACACACCACCAGGCTTGCTGGCGTCAGATGGGATTCACCTTTCTCAGGGCAGGAAGAGGGTCTTTGCTCATGAGCTAGCTGGGTTCATTGGCAGAGCTTTAATTAGCCTTGAAGGGGGAGGGGGATAATATCAGGCTGGTCTGTGACAAGCCATGGGACAAATGTGCCAAGGTTAGAGGGGACAGGGTGCTAGCGAGGGCGCTCAGCCTGTTGCACTGAGGTGTGCTGGCTACACTGCAGCACACTTGAAATCTTACGGAGATGAGCCAAGGCTTCTGAGGTAATAGGAGCCAACAGGGAAACACCAGTGAAATACCTCCAAGGAATTAAGGGGTGTTCCTCTAAGAAGGTGACATGGCCAGCAGCCCAGCTGAAGTGCCTCTACGCCGGTGCACACAGTACGGACAACAAACAGGAGGAGTTGGAAGCCACTGTGCTGCTAGAAGGCTACGACCTAGTTGCCGTTACTGAAACTTGGTGGGACGAATCCCATGACTGGAGTGCAGCTATCGATGGCAACAAGGTGTTCAGAAGGGACGGGTGAGGAAGGAAGGGCAGAGGTGTTGCCCTCTACATCAAGAAATGGATAGAGTGTGAAGAGCTGTCTCTGAAGAATAGGTTGAAAGCTTATGGGTAAGAATCAGAGACCAAGGCAACGAAGGGAACCTTGTGGTTGGTGTTTACTACAGGCCACCTGATCAAGGGGAGCCTATTGACGAAGCCTTCTTACTCCAGCTAGAGTAGGCATCGCGCTCGCAGGCTCTCGTCCTGCTGGACTTCAACCACCCCAACATCTGCTGGAAAAGTAGCATGGTGAGCTGTAGGCAATCCAGGAGACTCCTAGAGAGCACTGAGGATAGCTTCTTAAGCCAGCTAATAGCCCCACCAGAGGGGATACGATACCGGGACCTGTTGGTCACCAACACAAGTGAGCTCATCAGTGACATCAAGTTTGGAGGCAGCCTGGGCTGCAATGATCACACACCGGAGTTTGCAGTCCCGAGGGGTGTGGGTCATGCGAACAGTGAAGTCAGGACCCTGAATTTTAGGAAAGCAAAATTCCACCTGTTCAAGGAATTAGTCAATAGGACCCCCTGGGAAACTGCCCTCAGGGACAAGGGAGCAGAAGGAGCTGGCAGATCTTTAAGGACGCGTTCCGTAAAGCACAAGAGCTCTTGATCCTCAGGTGTAAGAAATCGGGCAAGG
>VZTL01066171.1:2217-13648 GCA_013400535.1 Scopus umbretta | reverse complement strand
AAAAAAAACAAACACCAAACAACTTCTGGCAGCTGTGGCATGTGTTTTAAAAACCAATTCAGCAAACAAAATACTACGGCTCCAGAGTATGTTCCATAGTTTTGATTCAACATTTAGAAAATTATAGATGTGCTTTGGTTTATCTATAACGGGCATTTTTTTTTTTCCAAAATGCCTAGGACTTTAAGACAATATCTTTTTAAATTTTCCACACAGAAATCAGAACCTTTAACAAGTGTTAGAACTGATCATTTCATTATTACATCCCAAAGTCAAAACTGCAACTGATCTAAAGGCATATTTAACAAGTTGGGCTTTTAGGGGAAAGTAGTATTTGGTCTCATCATCCAGCATCTTTGCTATGTCAGATTCAATCTGAACATCTCTCAACATGTTTTACTGGCCATAGATGGTTTATCATTAAAATAATTTCATACATCTCTGATCGCTGGTCTTGGCAAAAGCCATCTGAAGGCCTTAAAACAGATGTTATCAATACTCCTTAATACCTTAAACTACTGAGTTTCTACTACCGAGTTTTGCAATTCTTCACCATCTTTGACTCGCATCATCTCAGGAAAGAATGAACTGAGTATTGCATGAAGTTTCAGAATTAGAGTAGCATAGGTACTTAATATACTCAAATCCACAGTAATTGGAGGAATGAGACACATACATTGATATGCAACATTGTACACAATATGTTAGGGTTTAGTCTAGTCCTTCATGTAAGAAGTTTTCTTTTATTTCATATCAAAGACATTTATTCAAAAAAGATTTGATTTGCTTATTCATCATGCAGGTAACTTGCAAAAGTTGATTTTTTTTTTCCCCTGTTAAAATAAAAAAACTGGAGTCATTTTAGAAAGTCTCTCTCCGAATATCTAAAGGCTAAACTTCTGTAATCTAAAAATCCTCTAGCAACACTTCACAGAAATAAGATCAGTGTAACTTAATTCCTACTTTTAGCACCAGAGCTATTACAGCTGAAAGATTTCCTTAAAAACAAATAAAAGAAACCAAAATTTATGGGATCTAAGAACACTTTTTCCTCTCAATTTTTTTCCATCTTTCTGATGGAAAAAACTTGAAGAGGAATTGCAGTCAGAGTTTGCTTTTGGCTTTTACTAGCAGACTTATTCCTTAAGCCAACAGGTATTACAAAAGTATTTCTGAGCCCTTACAATAAAGTTTTATGCTTTCAACATGGTAACATAAGTTCAAGGTGAGTCTGAATTCATTACTGTAACACTCTCTTCTTTTTCCTCAATTTTTTACCATACACTCCACTAAAATACGGAGCACAGGACTTGCAGATGATAACTGAGTTACCACCTTTTCCTCAAAGTAATGGTAATCCCCTTAAGAGAAATAAAAATAATAATAAAAAAGCACAAACTCCCTAAAATGGCTACTTATGGTTTCATATGATATTCATATGATAATCCATATGATTTCAAACTTCAGAAAAGAAACATCCTCTCTTTGTTAAACAACTCTGACATGAATTAACTCATTTGTTAAAGTCTTCATTCCTTAGAAGTTAAACCACAAGCAACTTTCTAATATGCTTTAAAACTATATAACATAGTTTTGGATAGTAAAACAAGCATCTGCAGACTCTATCTAAATACATGTATTCTACAGACAGTAAATCAGACTAAGCTTTTAATGGTACTGAATCACGTAACAGAAGTTACAATCAATGCAATAAGAGAAAACAAAGCATATACAAGCCTTTAAAAGCTTCAAATGAGACTTCAGCACTGAAAAGGCATGCAGTCTAAGTATTCCATAACACACTGGCACAGGCTGAGGGTTTTTTTTTTTTTCCACTGCTTGGCTTTGCTTTCAATTCCACTACTACAGAATTTTTAGCCTGACTTATTAAGAAATTTTACATCAAGCACTGTTTCCTGAACAAAACAGTTCTGCATAAGGCTTACCGTTCTGTTTTTCTAGCCTCAGTTGAGTTACTAAAAACTCACCTCAGAGGAATATTGGGCAATAACTCCAAATTTACAAAAAGGATACTAGGTATTTAAAATACAAGCTCAAAAGCTAATTAGCTATTGTGTTTTCCAAAGCAATTACTGTCACAAACAGGCCTACGGGATGTAAGTGATGTCAACTACTATTACATAACAGATTAAAAGTTCTATTGTGCAAGGAATAATTTTCCATAAACACCCACAAGAGGTACTTGCTTTTGTAAAATCACTGCACATCTGGTCTCTCATCTACTTTTTACATCTAAATAAGAGGGCAAGCCCCTCAAATCTCACACAAATATCCCAAACACATGTGAAATCTTGCCTGATGAATTTGACCTGTTTTTTCATTGTTATATCCTTATTACTATATTAAAATATGCCAGTAATGAGTAAAACTCCAATACCAACATTACAAATCAATTTCTTGGGTTGCAAGGAATAACTGAAGTCATGCCTGAAATCTACAGCAATTTGAAGCTTGCGGTCTTTCTTGGCAAATACTTCTAGCAGGCTGATCAAAAGCCACTTTTAGTGGCCTATTTCTACTTACCACTCTTTAGAAAGTCAACATGTGCCTCTTTGTGATGAAGAAGCTCCACATCATAGTTGGCTGATGTGTTAGCATGTTGTTCTTCCTTTAAAAGAGAAGGGTAGAAACAATAAATATAATTTTATGTTAGCTAGAGATCACCATTTTCATAAGTGAATGATTCTCCATTTACCTTTCACTCCAGAAGAAAACAAAAAGTCTCCAAAGTGCATCAGACAACAACGGGATTGCAATGTTGAGGAAACTGTTTGTTCTCTGACCTGTTTAAAGATGCAGCCATCTGCTTTTCCTCTTTTTTCCTTTCTTGAAACTCTATGGTTTCTTCTTTACACAAATGTCATGACAGGGTTCATAGTGTAAAATATAGGTAAAAAATAGGCTTAACTACTTTTGTTTAAATTAGTGAAGCCTACTACATATTGAACACCACCATCAGTTACAACTTACTGAGCAGCAACACATGGTCACTAGCCGAATAGATTGGCAATTACTTTTCATAACCAAAATCTCAAGAATCTAAACCAAAGAAGCCCCACACTTTGAACTTATTATCACTTCCTCGCACTTAAGATATAAGAAGTGTGCTTGCAGCTGCAAGTTTTTAATTAAAAAGACAGATGTTTGTAAAGAGGACACTGCATCTTGAAACAGCTGCAGAGGACTAGCAAAAACAGAACAGTAACCTTGGTAATTTATTCCAAGTTTAAAAAAAAAAAAAAAAAGAAAAAGAAAAAAACCACAGAGAACCCAACATAGTCTATTACTATAAGGACAAAGGCAGAAGGGAGAGGCATACCAGCAGCACACAGGTCAGAAAGTTACAGACAAGGTATTTGCAAACTTAAGTCACGACCCATGTCAAAGTTTCATTAAAGCTGTGAAAATAATTTTTAATTTCATGTTTTAACTTCTAAAATCCATACAATATTGCTAGTTTTCAAAGATGCAAGTAATGATTGACAGTATTAGAACTTGATGAATTTAAATCAGAAAAGTTTATCTGCCCCTGCCCCTTTTGTTTGTTTGAATGCTGATACTTCTGTTTCAATTCCCTCTTGCTGCCTGATCAGAAAAATTACTGTCAACTTAGTAATACTTGAAATTCTTAGTTGCACCGATTTCCCTCCCCGCAGCAACTAAAAAAACTTTAAAAATAGGGACGCAAACAACTTTAAACAAATGATGTTTAATTTAATATCTTTCTTAACTAGACATATTCCCTATCCCCCTGTTTCTGTATCTTCAAACTGGAAAACCTTTAGTGAAAAATCAGCTATTAGTTACAAACACCTTTATGTTGGGTGGGCATGACAATGAAACAGAGGAAAAAGAGACTCACTATGCCACTATAGTGCACAAGGGTCAAGAATATCTAAACACAACTAGAAAAAGACAAAAGAATCACAGACAAAGTAATCTGAGGTAAATAAGACTGTATTTATATAAAATAATACAAACAGAACTGAAATAACACTTGTATTGCTACATCAAAAATTGAGATTCAGCAATACAACATTTTGTTCTGTGATCCTTCTTTTTTTTTTTTTCCCCCTTCTTTATTTTTACTAACCTGGTCACAGACATTGAATGTGGGCTAATAAAAAAAAAAAAAAAAGAAAATTCNATAAAAAAAAAACAAAACAGAAAATATGATATGGAGAGAAAAACAATGTAAAAATTCAATTAAAATAAACATTGAAAGTTTTCAAACAAATTTAGAAGTGATGCAGCTAGTTAACAGAAAGCTATAGACAAAATATTACCTTCATAGGAATGTTAGTTATTGTGGTTGAAGCCAAATCAAAGTGCTGTTGTACTAAAACATTCAGTTTTGTAGCCAGATGCCGTCCTGCACGGACACTGTGCACTTCACTGGTTAAAACGGGTGAAAGCTAAAACAAATTGACAAAGAGTATATCGTATTAATAGATTAGGCTCTAGTATCACGCAACAGTATTAATCATTTGAAACTCTAAAATAAGCACATCTGTACTGCTAAATTCGACTAGGCAGAAAAACTACCACCCAAAAAACCCACACCATGGGAAGCTAAGAAGGAAGGGGCAAAAATAGTTTGGCATTCAGAATTTTTTATGTTTTGCCAGTTGCTACAGCTGCAGTTGCTACAAATGGTCAAAAAATTAGAAGCGTGCTAAAAAAACTTGAGTTGTTAATTGTTAATAGGAAGAATTAGTATCACAAGATGGGGAAGAAATCCTCTTAATAGCAGCTCTGGGCCTAGCTTTTCGCTCTTATACCTGCTGAGTAACAGGAACAAAGTAATTTTTATATACCTACCTGTAAGTGCATCATATATACACAAGGAAACAAACACCAGCTGTAAGATACCTTTGAACTTTCCCTAGCCAGCATTGGGTTTAGGCTTAAAAAAAAAAAAACCACCAAAAAATCAACAAAACAAAACCAAACCAAAGTGATAAAGATGACAGTCTTACAGAGGAAAGTAGTAGTCAGTTTATTCTCTTCTGTTCACACTTTACTTTTTTTTTTTTTTTAGCACAACTACAAAAGGGTTTTGTAGAAGAGAATCTCAAGAAGGTAGCTATTATAGTGCTTTTTGATTTATGAAATAATATGCAGGACTAGATGCCTTTCACGTAAAGAATAAGATGTTTTTTCTTGTGTCTTTCCTCTTTCTTACAGGCAGCACATTAAAAAACTGAGCAGATCGATGAAGAGCAGATAACAAAATATTTTGCATGTACTTGGTTTCAAACAACCACCACTAAGCATACAAGTCCACAGAGAACACGTGCATTTGTTACCGAACAACTGAGGTGTTAATATATAGAACAATTTCTTACATGCATCCTTTCACCTTTTTGTAAAACAGTCTTTGTAAGTACCTGTAGTATTTGATATATTTCAGGTATTCGATGAATTTCAAGCATATTCTACATTCCTACAATATATTACCCTTTCACCTGGAAGCAGATACGCTTTCTGATGCTTTTCATTAAAAAGGCATTCTATTTGCTAACTCCGGAACAACAGAATTTATACACAAAAGCTCTTTTTGATTTCATGAGAAAACCATTCAACCAAAGGCTAAAAAGGCTAAAATGTTAGTCTGCGTAACATGGAACATGCAGTGCTGAGCAATATCCACATCACTCGGTAATAGACATTTGGGAAAACAGAGCTTGTGCTAGCTAGTGGCTTATGCTTGAATAGCAGGAAAGTTACTCAACGAACCTATTCAATACACCAATTAGTTGATGGTTTTCCACTAGGTTCCTAAATGTGCATTTCCTTCTCAAAAAAACAAACAGACGGCTATCACTCCATGGCAATAATAGCTTTACTTCACAAAAAAAACCAATCATGAATTATTAAGGCAAGAAATTTAAGTAATGAATGAAAAAACGGGGATACCACATATGCATGAAGACTACAAATCAAGGAAACAAACCATACACTTTAGATGGGAATATGCAGGCTGTCAACTTTTCAACACCTTACCAGAGACTCAAAATGTTATTGCTGAATACTTAGTTTGCACTGTCTGCTTTAAGTTTGACATGGTTCCTAATCCTTGAATAAGTTTTCTCATTTTAAGCTCCTTACCTCTTTTTTAGGACGATCTGAAACAAGGCTGTCTTCACCAACTGGGTAAGTATGGATTAAGACCAATTCGCATTTCTGAATCTGCATAAGACTTAAAAGTAAAAACATTCTATTTAGCCTACAACATGGCAGAGTGTCTCCAAGAAATTAGATCAATTCTCCCAAGATTCATCTGAGTTCCAGAACACAGAACCATACCGATGCATTACAACAGTTTCTGAAAGCATTCTGTAGAAACTAGGTTACATTAATCATTTTCAAAAGCACATCCTTCAAAAGAAATTTTAATAATAATAATAAGTATAACATTTTTAGCTCTTCAGATGCTACAGCACTGTGTTTTTCTTTGGACACATCAAGGGAATAGATCCTTAACTGGCGTAATCTGTTCAGCTTCATTCAACTGAAAATTGACACTGCAGAGGATTTGTCTCCAAGTGTGCATGCAGGTATTAATAAAAGGATTCCAGTGAATATGAAAACAACTACCCAAATAGCATGCTTATTTCCTAATGCGGTTGGAAATTTGGAGAGATCAAGACAGTTCCACAACACTACCTACAGGAGTGAGACCACTTTTCTCTCTTTGCAGCAGACTTAGAATCCGATTCCCTGGGGCAGTATCCTATAAACATACATGAAACTGCAACTGCAGCAGGTAAACATAGGAGACTCCTGCTTCTGTTATTAAGTGGCCAAGGAGCAACTGAGAATAGGATCTCAACCTGCTACACACTTCACAAGGCAACAAGAAGTCCCTGGCCCAAGCAGTTCACTGTTTAATGAGACAAAACATATGGTGGAAAAATGACTCCTCAGAGGAGAGGCAATCTGTATTTCAAGGGTTTCCTTTATCTCAAGGAAAGTCTCAGGTAACACAATAATTTAGAAACTAAAAACTAGTTTCAAAGAAGTTAGCTATTTTAGTCAAAGTATAATTAATGCTATGTTATCAAGAAAAAAAAGCACCAGACGCATTACTGATTACAAATATATGGTACATAACAAGGCACAGTTAACATGCCTCATTTTGAAGCAAGATGTAGAAGGGAGCAATCTAAAGAAATACTGTCCTACGAGGATAAAGGATGCTACTGAAAAGCTAATGATTATACACCAACTCTAAGTCAACCATATCATGATTTAGCACCTTCTGTTTCACACAGGAATTCGTTCAAACAGTTCGTTCAAATAAGTTACGTGACAAAAATACATCCATATTTCATAGAGGACATCACAGGCACACACAGAATAAGAGAAACTACATTTGTAAAAAGAATACTCACTGATCTGAATTAGCTGCAAGCTTATTATGCTCATGAATGGTTTCCTGAACACAGTCCTCAAGCATCCGAACATGACTGTCACTAGAAAGAAATTGTATACATTTTTTTAATGCAGTATAATCAATCCTCCTGTTGAAAGCGACATGCCACTAAATGCTCTCCTCCTTCAAGTGGGGAATTTTTGGTTTGTTACTGTAACAGACCTCCATAAATGAAACCTTTAATACGGCAAGAAGTGATCTAACAAAGAACACAAAAAAGCTAGCTACTTAGGGCACTAATTCATGACAGTCAATGAAAGGCTTCTAAAGGTGTACGAAATAACTCATCTTTTTTAAATGGTAAGAAGCGCATTATCATACATACCTTTTTGCATTAGTAATACAGATTATTCTTCCTCTGTTTCCAACACGTTCTGCATTCTCCATGAGCATGGTTCGAGCCTCATGCTGGTATTCTGTTATTTTGCAGAGTGCTTCAACTGCTGCAACCAGACCATGAAGTATGCTGCAGCACTCTGGATCTGCCCGAGGATTAGGTGGCCCGACAGCTGCTAATGCTGCCATCAACTAGTTAAAAAGAGAGAAAGAAGTTATTATTGAAAGTTACTTGCCAGCCATTTGTTAAAATGATCGGTTAAGAGAAATTAATATGGTTGGAAGAAAACCAAACAGAGTAATTAAAGACTATTATATGTTGCCAGCCTTCTGTAAAATAATTGGCGCTAAATTATCCTTTGCAATTCATTTATTAATTGTTATTAAGCCTTGAGAAGATAATATTCTCATTTATTACAGAAAAACACTGGCTATAATAACAAGTTATATCCAATACCTGAAAAAAATTCTAACATTATCAGTTGCCTTCTGCTTTTATTTTCTAAGAATTTGGACATTCAGTTCCTCCACAAAGTAAATTTTTCAGAAGACAAGCCCATTCAGTATGAAGGCAAAAGGAGAGGAAAGAGAATATTTACATTTTTTTATTTGCCTATCATGCAAATGTAAAAAAAAAACAAAACCACCTACCGAATATAAAATTCAAGAAGTATCGCCAAGTTACAGAAGAAATACATAGGTAATTTCGTCTTAACTTTTACTTTAATGTGTAACTTTATACTCAAAGCTACTGGATACTTTTAGAATTACATAAAGCTGCCTATAGAATAGTCCAGCGTCACAGGCTACTTCTTGAAATTCTCTTATGCAATAATTTCAGAGCAGATCCACCAACATTTTAATTCACCAAAGTTCTTTCATAGCGAACATAGTAAGAAGCTGCTGTTTATTCCTAACTAGGCTTACAAATCAAAAGAACAGTTACAAAGCATACCTCCTGCAAGTTCTGATCTTCCTGAGTCCAAGAATTTAAGACGTGAGCCCCAGAATCACTCACAATGAAATTCACCTAAAAGTATCAAAAAAGCACACGTAAGATAACAGCCAATCATATAGATAACAGCCACTATGGCTACTTCCCCAAATCCAAACAACCATGAATTACAGCTCTGCCTTCTGACACTCTGGAGATATGTGCCGTGACAAGCCAAACAAAAAATAAGACAACAAAACTACAAAAAGCATCCACGCCTGCTACATTCAGTTACCCCTTTAGTAACATTACGATTAACAACTTGTTACTCTAATATTAATTTTATTTATTTTAAGCCACTAAATCAATCCTACACCAAATTAGCATTGCAGGATATTATGAAGTATTTTAATAATTAGGTCATATTTGCAGTAGAATAGCTACAAAATAAATTGTAATATTGCAAATCATTCTCCAAAGACTGTCACAGTAGACCACAGGGGTAAATACCTAGCAAGATTTAATAAACATCACATAGCAAAGTACGTTCTGAAGATGACAAAAAAGAGGAAGCACACCTTCCACCTCAATTTCAGTTTTTCATACCACACAAGCTCCAGATCAGCCAGCTGATCCAAATCCATTAAGCATATGCTTGATATAATGGGACTTGACTGTACATTAAATGCTCTAGAGTTTAAATTAAATGTTCATTGTCTGAGAATCAGGACATGCAATCCATCAAGGCAGTGTGGTTGACATGCATCAAGTTGCTGAACTACCGGAGGCGTTTGTTACTGCCCAGCCTTTGCCTCAGCTGCTCTCTGACACAGCCACTATTCCACCATCACTGCTTTGTACCAATATCACTGTCACAAGGTTGTTTAACTTCCCTTTTTTTTTTTTTCCTTTAAGGGTAACTAACCTTTACAACATTGCACCACGGTTTACTCAAAAATGAGAAAAGATATAAAAAACCCCAGGGATTTGTTACTTTAACTTATACAGTGTCACAGAACCCAGCAGGCATTTATTTTTCTAACCAAGGAGCTGTGTGCCAGGAAGCTTTGCCACTCTTTCAAACTGGTAGCTTCAGGGTGATCCTCCCCCTTCCTAAAGCCCAGAAATCCTTCAAAGTTGACACCAAACACCCTACAAAGTGCTACCAAGCGTGTTTAGAAACAAAATTCTATTTGAAGCAATACCTCACGCAAATATAATAAATTAGATTTGATCTTTTGATCTAACCACCAGCGAATGATACTAAAAGACTTCATTAAAATGGGAAAACATCCCTTATGCTATCAAGTACCATATGCAGTATGGCTAGAAGAACTTACCAGTTTCTTGAAGGGGAAAATATCATACATTATTCTACAGTACTCCATGGATGATTCCACTGAACAGGTCCATAGCGATTTTGATATGGGTGCTAGAGGTATAATTCCTTGGGTCCGATTCTTCACTAACATATCGAATTCAACATGTTGTCTGCAGGATTCTGCCATATATGGGCAGTGATCCACGACAAAAACAGTTTTATGAGACTCAGAAAAGATTTTCATTTTCTTCCTAAAAGAAACAGATACTAAAATCAGAAAGAAGTTGTACAAGGCAAAAGATGACATCATAAGATCACTGTGCAATTTTTATAATATAAAATTATCTATTAGAATATGCAAGTTTTGAAGAGGTTACCTCTCACAGTATTTAGATTACATATCGTATACATTAGCTTCTACAAAACTGTTAAGCTTCAAAAACACTACAAAAATTCCCATTTTAAGAATCTATTCACGTGGAGACAAATAGCCTCTAGAACTCCGACTAGTCCACATAGTTGGTATACTTCATTTCTAATCTATTGGTATACTGTATCTCTAATCAGAAGAAACTATTATTTCTCAGGAGAAAAAAAAAATACAGAAAATGTAAAAGTATATGGCTGAAAAGGCAACAACAACCCACCGTATTACCCTCCTCACTTCCCTAAGCAAAAGAAACTTTTAAGAAAAAAAAAGTACAGAAGCTGCTTCCTATTGAAAGCTTATTTCCTAAAATAAGCAACGTGGAAAAAAAAAATAATTGATCATTAGGCTATACAGACCTTGCGGTAGCATAAACGTCAGACTTTTAAGTAGATTTTCAGCCTTCGCTTTGCTAGGTACAGCTTTTAATTTTTAAATGAATATCTGCATCTGTACTTTGATCTCTCACTGAGAGACACACCAAGTCTGAAATTATAACGTAAGTGTTCCTTATGCAGCAGGACTCATAGGGGCACCCCTTGTATTCTTCCCAACCACGATGCACTCCTTCAGTGAAGCGCATTTTCCTGTTTCACATGGATAGACCGGGTTTCCTTCTCCTACAGCATCGCTGAAAGAAGTCCTTTGGAAGTAACGCTAACATCAGAGCCTCGTGACAGGGCGGGCGTCGCAACTTGGGAGACCCGAACTACAAACGAAAATTAATCGCGGGCTAGCGCTGTTCAGAGCGCTAATCTTAGACCAAACGCTGCTCATCAAGCTTATTCGACTTCTGGATGTTTCCACGACGCTTCTAGTATAAAAATCTGTTTCGCCCACGCAACAGGCTGCCGACTTACAGAATACGCGGACTGAACAAATATATACGAGCTCATTCTAAAAAGCTAAAGCGTTAAAACAACGGAGGATTTTCGCAAGTCGGACGGCGGGCGG
>VZTL01066170.1:0-55786 GCA_013400535.1 Scopus umbretta | reverse complement strand
AACTGACCACAGCCCCCATTTCCTGTTCGGAATTAAACTGATTTTCCCCAAGTTGAGTCTGTTTTGTCTGTGATGGTCATTGCTGAGTGATCTCTCCCTGTTCTTAGTTCTACCCACGAGCTTTTTCATCGTATTTTCTCTCGCCTGCCCGGCTGAGGAGGGGAGTGACAGAGAGGCTCTGGTGGGCACCTGGCATCCAGCCAGGGTCAACCCACCATGGTAGGCTTCTTTTGAAGAAACTTGCTGCCCTGTTTTCTGTATTTCTAAGAGGTTTGGTTTGTTTGTTGTGATTCTAATGACAAGCTGATATAATCAGAAAATAAATTTTGGCATGTAGGGCTTACTGCTTTATGCACTTAAAGCCTGAAAAATTTCACACCTACAGGTAATATTGCTTATATTTAAGTGATAAGAGGGTTTCTTAAATTAGGCAGATCAATACTGGTATGCTGATTGCAGATATATCAAATAATTCTCAATAGGTTAAAATCAGATGTTATTATCCTTTCAGTATGTGGTAAATTGTAGCTTCCTTCTAGAGAACTTCCTTTTATGACCATGCCTAAAATAAACACTTTAATCTGCTCTGACATCTTGATGGTAAATAAAATATATTGTTAGTATTATGGCTCTTTTTTAAGTGTCAGATTTATTCTGATTACTACTGTGGCCTCCTGAAAGAGGTTATTTGGAAAACACAGTAAGAATGTTAATAGGTTCCATAGGCACATTAGCCTATGTGACATTAGAGTTTATTTCTAACTTCAGTAGAAGTTTGTACAGTAGAACAGAATTTGTCTCTGTGCCTTTGGTCTGATTCTTACTGATGTGCTCTTCTATGTGGCATGATAATTCTGTGTAAAGTAGTGTAAACTCAGACTGGAAAGTAATGTGACATCTTTATCACAGAGAGGAATCACCTATAGCAGGATCTGATGGGAATTTGGGAGAAACAAAAGATCTGGGTTTTTTTGTCCCTTACTCATGGTGGAGACGGGCACAGCGAAACAGGCAGGGCACCCTGTGTCGATTGAGGAGGGACACTGGAATTAATCCTCTCAATTTGCTGGTAATCCCATGGATCAGTAGCTGTTCTGCCTGCCCCAGGACATTTCATTTTTCAGAGAGAAAGCAGGTTTTTGATCCTGTGAGTGCTTCCTTCATTGTGGATTACAGGTATGCTGGAAACCTGTGTTTAGCTCCACAGTTCAGTAATGGAAGGATCGAGGACTGAAACACTTTAACTGAGAAGAAAGTTAATTTTACAGTAGCTGTACTTAAGAGATAAATATTTATAGGCACTGTGACAGGAAATTGGAATCCTGACTGCTAATTGTGATTTATGCTTAAATCAAGAAGCTTCTTTTAGATTTTTTATGCTTTGCATATGTTCACATTTCTGCCCTAATGCATTTTCAATTCCTTTTGTTACCTTAAATATCCTACATCTTTTAGATTTGGAAGAATGGACAATTTCCACCAGGCTCGTTTTTTCCAAGTTGCAGCATTACCTCATGGTTTTGTCCAGTCAAATATTGTAAACACTTAGTTAGTTCTGTTAGCTAGCTTGGTTCCCGTTCAACGCTGTAAATGAATTTGATCTTGTACAGATGCCAGCTCCATTATAAAGTTACAACACTGAAATCAGACCCCATTGTTGCTGAACATAATGCTCACTATCATTTTTAAAAAAGAAAAACTATCAATGGCTTTAGTATTGACAGTAGCCCACTGCAGTTACTGGAGGTTGTGAGCATTGTGCATGGCAATACTTGCAGGACCAGAGTTGGAGCTTGGTTTATATGACTGTTGTGTTTTACAACCATTACCACTTGAAAACATTTTCAGACAAACATGAACACTCTCCAAATGTATATGAAGAAGAGGAGCCAAGAAGTGGTTTGTGGTACTGACTGATGACATTTGTAATTTTCAGTAGTGAAATCAAATCTTTATGAAAGCTGGTGGGTTCAAAATACATTAGAACAAGTGATTCCAAGGTTAAGATTGAATTCAGGATGTTTCCAAGTGGCAAAACATTGCCAAAGAGGCACAAGTATAGACCAGATGAAGAAGCACTCATTCTGTGGTTAGGTTTGTTGGGACAGGTATGGTGACAGTTTTGTGTCTCTGATAAATGCAGCACACATCACTCATGTGTCTTACAGTTCTGTTCAGTCATATTATCTCTTACGTTTCTGTTTAGTCACTATTAGCTTCAGACAGAGGAGGAGTGGGTTTGGGGAGTGCTTAGGCAAAATGGCATGCTTTATTTAGTGCATATGCAGTGCATGAAGATTAATTGAGAGGCCTTGTTAAAGGGTAGAAATCTGTTGAAAGTGATTCATCAGGTGAACTAAGAAACCTTTTGAACTGCTCCCTCTGCACTCTTGAGTTGGACTCAAGTTGCTGGGGAGAAGAAACAATGCTCTTTGACTGTGGGAATAACTTTTGCTTTGAATGGGAATATGTCCTCAATTTAAATTATTCTTAACTGCTTGGATAAGCAGATTTCAGGATGAAATAATATATTTATAAATGCCTTTATATATTGAATGACAATACAAAAAAACCATTTACATTTTGAAGCACTCTTTAGAGAATGAATTGTTAAATTAAAAAGTATTGTTGTTTCGTATCAGCAGGGATAGTGGTACCTGGTAAAGAAATGGAAGGATAATGATGGAATATTTACTTGGCTTTGGAGGAGCAAGTGGCCTTCCTCTGGAGCACTAAGTGACCAGGAGCTCTGGCTCCTGTGGTAACCCTCTGTGACTGAGAAGGGCTGCCATCTGTTGATGTTGTCTCCTGCAAGTTCTTCTAAGCTCCTATATGTACTTAAAATTCAGTGTGGCATTTAACAGAATCAGCCCTGCTAGTAGTTGTTACCACATACTTTATGGCATGTAGTGCCAATTCTGTTCTTTCATATCACTGTTTTTCTTAACCATGTGAGTGTCTTCTAGGAGCAGACTAGACCAAGAGGTGGTACTCTGCTTTTGTCTGCAGGTGCCTTTTCTGACGTCAGGAGCTGGCATCGTTTTGTTCTGTGGATGGTGTGGTTTGATAGACAATATTCCTTGCAACGCAGAGCCTGTTAGCAAAACCAATGGCAAGAATGGTAGCATTCCTCTCACACCGAGGATTAATTGACAAGCCAAACAATACCATTGCAGAACCAGTGAGGGTGAAACCCAGAGGAGTGACTATAGCCATTGATGTTCCCTTGGAAGTCTTCCCTGTATTTGAGTGTGTTTGAGGTCGCAATTGAGTTTGGTTTCAGACAGGAAGCATATGGCAGTGGGCTGGGGAGCTGAGACTTTGCTGGGACACAGAACACACAAAAGAAGCCACATGAGTAACTGAATCTCTTGTTCTGCTTGAGATGAGCAACAGAGTATTCTGAGTTTTCTGTGAATATTAGCTCATATTCGAGAATTAATTTATTTTAATCCTGTCTGGACCCGCCCTGCATTAATTTTCTACAAATAGACTTCAGCAAATGGCAGGATTTGTGAAATCAATACATTTTAACTGTACATTACAGAATACTCAAGGATGGCAATTAGAATTTATAATCACAAATGCTTAGGACAGCAGCCTGATTCTACAAGTCGCAAGTTGGTCAGGCAAAAATAAGCTTAATGTGTTACCTTATGCCCTGTCAGAGCTCAGGTATTTTATAGTTAACAAGCTACAGGTCAAGAATTACTTTTCAAATAATCTGAGACAACTATTGTGGATTTTTCAGATAATTTAAAAAGAGAAGAGTAATTTTTCTGAATAAATAATGTAATGAAATGTTCTGTTATATTCTTGTGTATTGAGATGAATTTAGTGCTCATACACATAGAAAGCACAGGGCTTTATTCCAAGAGATTTACTTAGGTGCCTTTTATTGGGGACTTAGAGGGTGGACTGTTCTCTAACTCTCAGCATCTCTCCCTTTCCTGCATATATCTTTGGAGAATATTTACCACTTTCAGAAAATGCAATTTGTCTCACCATTCTCAGAGCTTCACCTTGTCTCTATTATAATGGAAACTTCGGTGGTGAGGGTGGCAAGTGAATTCAGAAAGGATAGGCTAAATCCAGAGTAAGTACATGGAGATGATGCAGTTAAATAAGATGACTACTGTAGGCTTAGGTGAACAATTTTCCAGCCATCTGTCCTGTTTTTCTCTCCAGAATTGATGGCAGGGTATCAAAACTATTGAACAGTTAGTGATAGCGGTGAGAAATATCTGTAAGCTGCCTGTTGGGTATGGACCACTGGTGATCTGCAAGTTCGTGGGCCAATGCTTCACAGCTGAGCTGTGGAATGACATTGCAGGTATGTTGTTTTCAATTGGAAGTGTGAAGTGTAGTAATATTCAAAATACCCTGACAGAGGTCCACTTATCCAAAATTTTTGGAACCAGTTGCCTGCAGACAGTATACCTGATATTTAAGGCATTTGTTTTCTCTTCTCTGAGATGGGACAGTAAATTGACTGATATGCTAAAAGAGAACATAATAGAAAATTCCAAAGCAAACACAAATAGGTCTTCTCATCAGTGTGCCAAGGATGCCTGACGTTGTTATCAGTACTGTTAGTGATGCTCTACCTGCAATTTAGATGAAATCTGTGCTTCGCATGTCCAGCTTTCATAGTAAGGAATAATGCATTTCTCTTTCTTGGCTGATGCTACACAGAGAGTCTTGTGCAGTCACTGCCAAAAGATAAAAATGAAAGGGGAAGAGAAAGTAGCAAAAAAACAGTGCTGTTCCGATGAGGAAGGCAAAGAAAAGATAGTTATAAAAGAAATATTGTATACATAATCGGTGCTGTGATGTTAATTTGAAATGCAACTACTAAAGGTCAGCCATCTCCAAAGGCAAATTGTGCTCTGCTGCTCATGGACTTGCATGCTGGAGGGGAGAGCAGGGGGACAGAAAGCAGGAGGCTTACAGGAAGTTACAAGTAGGGGTGGGGTGGGCAGCAGGGGAGGGCAGATCATCTTTTCCTCCTCGGGACCTTACATATTCGAATGATGAAATCACATACATGTCTAGTTATCACGTACCTGACAGTATTGCTTACTCACTACAGCTTCAAGGCATGGATGACCCTGCTTCACTCCTGTTTCATTATACCTCTGCCCTTTGTGTATCTGCTGCTTGAGGGATGGGGGGAGAGCAGAACTAATTCCCTCCCACGTTCCTCTTTCCCATTTGACACATTTACGAACAAAGAGAACTTTTTTTTTCTCCCCAAAATCTATACCTAGAAGAGGCAACTGCAAAGCATAAACTTGAAGCATGAAAATCTGCCTACAGGATGCATAATCCAAGCTGTATTTTCTTTAAGACACTCCATTGAAAATACAACATAAATGTTCTTCTTTTCTTTCCTGAACACTTGATAGTCTATCCGTAAAGATGTGAGAGTCTGAATGTGGTGTTATTTATTGTTGTTGTTGTTATTTAGTAAAGTCACAGAGATGAAATGATAAGCAACCACAACCTCATAATAATAAGTAGGCATGACTCATGGGTTGCTCATAAAGTATTTGTTCCATTAATTCAACTCTATCATGTGGTTTGAAAGTAATTACATTTTGAATATCTTTGTGAATAACTTTATAGTTTGGAATCACTTGAAATTTCTTATCAATCCATCAGCTAATATCCTTTACTTATAGTTTGCACTCCTAACAGAATAAGTGACTCACTCAAAGATACTTCTTATTTTACTTCTTTCTATAATAATTTACAGCTTCCTTTGATCATATGGTACTATCCTTCACTTTTACATCCTTCAGTGTCATAGAGGCAATAGGCATCAACTTTGTTGTATTTTTATCCTTTATTGAGGTAAAACCATAAGTTTCTCTGACCTCTTGTAATATTTGAGGAAATTTGAGGAATCTGCAGCTCATCTGTGTTGAATGCACATTTATTTATGCATGTAATATATGCAAAATGTTAGGAGAGTCTGAGGTAGATTCAAAAGCTATAACAAAAAAAAAGTAAAATGAGAAGCTTTAAGTGCTGATCAAAATGCTGTCCACACATAGCCGCCAAAGAGGCCATATGTGGCCAATGCAAATACAGGTGTGACGTGACTGTTCATTGTTCTGCTAGATTAGCCAGTTCCTGAAGACACAGCACTAATGTTGGAGGACAATTTCTCTGGGTTTTGGTGGGTCATTTGATTATCATATTTTGTATTATTCTTACTAATCTCATGCTGTAGAATAAATTGTGAGAAGGTAAATAAGGAGAGTGCAACTATATTGGAAGGAGTTGGAACAAAAGATCACTTTTCCTCCCGAGACAGTTACGCAGCAAAGCAAAGGGTCTTAAGCAAACACAAGAGATATTACATATTGCCATATGTAATTTTTTATGTAATATTGCTTGTGAAGGAAGGAAAGTATTGCCACCAGAAAAGAATTCTTTCCTCCATCCCCCTCCTTAAATCTAGATGCCTCATTTTCATGAATCTGAAGTGCAGGTATGCAGGGCCCCATGTTAGTGACAGAGGGACAAATAGCCCCATTTTGTGTGTTGTACGTAATGATAAAAGAGTAAAATAGCTTTGAGTCATGTAGGCTGCTTCTCAAATTTGCCCAAAGTTTGCTCAATAAGAGTTGACTAAGCTTTTTAGGTTCTGTAGCTGTTTCTTGAAAGGGTGTTGCATCTGTTGAGTCAAGTCCTTTATTTGACAGTACAGCTTTTTTCTTGTTCTCACATAATGGGATCTATGTTGGCCTCAAAAAATAATGAATGTTCTTCAATTAAAAAAAAAAAAAAACCACAAAAACAACAAACACCAAAGAGTAGAAAGTGGCTCAAGAGCTGCTGTACTTGTCTTTAATCCAAAGGTGGAATAATAAAGTTTGTCTCTCTTGCTTAAAGTACATTACAGATGACCCTACTGTCCAAACTCATTTACTATTATTAGATCTTTTCAAACCTGAGAAGTGCTGACATCCTGTCATTAATACTCCTGTAAATTCTGAAGTAAACAGATTTCAAAGACACTCGACTGTTAGTGTGAAGACAAGGTCAAAGAGTTGAATGACAAGTCCTCCTGGTACAATAAGACTACCCATCAATCAGTTTTACTAGCAGTTTCTTAATAAAGAAAAGAGATCACAACATGACAAAATAGTATCTTGGAAAATACATGTGCATAACATCCATTTTGGTATCCTCGGACTAGTAGTTAATGAAGAACACCTCTTATATATGGTCTGGAAATACGGTAGTCTACTATAGGAGAACCTCTTCTGCAGTTTAAAACTTCTGAAATTCAGAAATTTAAAAAATCTATTGTGTCAAAACTTTCTGAAGCAGATATTTTAAAATAACTAAAATAAGAAAGATGGTTACATTTCATTTAAGAGTTATCAGGCTTTAGTAGTGATAACTCAAGGATGGTAATTTACAGCCATTAAAACCAATTTTGTTTCAGTTATCAAATACTCTCTTGTATGAGTGTGCAAGCTTCACTGTCAATGCATTTGGCAAATACACAGCTTGGAAGCTAGGTCATTTTCCTCTTAACTTTCTGCTGAAGGTTTTTGGAACTTTTTAGCCTGCCCTGTGGTGCCACTGTGTTTCATTTCCTTAAATCTTCTGTGGCTTTTATTCTGCAGGGTTAGATGTTACAGACAGATTAATCAGTGGTAATGTTAAATACAGCCAGTCTACCAGTTTAATAGTGGGATAGAGTCTAAATTTAGACAGATGGCTCTAGAAGGAATTCCCTTTATCAACTAAGTGAATGTATAGGAAAAACAAAATTATTACTCAGATCTCTCATTTTTACTAGCACAGGATATTAAAAATTAGACAAAATATAAAATGCCTACATGTGAAAGGACTTCAGCTACATTCAACAAGATACTACGTGTCTTTAAGATTTATTATGAAGCTTTTTCACTTGGTCATTGTCCCATGATGATAATGAGAGTTTGTCTCAGTAGAAAGAAAACAAAAGTCAGTTTATATCCAGAGATCCAGTCTGAACACAAGATAACATTTACATGTAAATTTACTTTACTATATGAAGCTGAGTGAAGGAGGGCAGACTGCAGTCTGCTGTGTTCCATGGGATTACCCACAAATGTGGGGTAACAGGCATTGCATTGAGTGACTCCTCCTAACCACCCTCCTTTTGCTTTCTCCAATGATAGCTGAAGTCTTGATTTCTTTTAAAAAGACTGCCTTGGAGTGGATGTGATTTGGAAGTAAGAACAGCAAATGTATCTTAGGCTCTCCCCAAACACTGGCATGTTGGTTTTCATGTTATTGGTGTAAGATCAAGCTGTTTTCTGACTTCTGTATAAAAGATACTTAATAAAATATGCCTGGTGGGACTAGTGGCTAGCATTTGGGATCTGTACATTTATTTGTGGAGTAGTGGTGTTGTGCTAACTTTCCGTATGAACCTGAGTCTTGACCGCATATACCAAAAGGTTTTCCAAGCTTTCATAGGTTAAATTCCCCAAAGTGTTGGTTTTGAGTGGAATCAACAACAGCAGAAAAGAAAAAAAAAAAAAAAAAAGAAAAGCTTTCATTGGGGAAAACCCCTTTTTTTTTTTTTTTTTTTTTCTCATGTAAGCTTGACTGCTTTGGGCAGTTGAGTAAGACTTAATTGTATGACTGCAAGAAGAAAAGTAGATAAAATGCTTCTGTGCCACCTTTCAAACTGCAAATGTAAAGATTGGGATAGGACTATAATTTGAGACTTCATATCCAAAGATTGCCCAGGCCCTATGTTGTAGGTACTTTGCTTGTCAGTAAATGTGAGGGTATCTGTTGTTGGCTTAACCAGCACTGCTGCATGGTTGGGCACTTCTTTGGCACCAGCAGACTCCAGGCAGAGTTCCGATTCCACTGAACTTACAGGCAAAACAAAATGACATGAAAATCAAACAGCTGTCCTGGACCCATCTTTTGGTCCTATAGCCCATGGGATTTTTTCAAGCAGATCCCTGAATAGGCTGAAGTCTGCTCTCCTGAATTCTAGGTTTATAATCCCAAATGAGATCATAGCCCTGCAACTGTGTGCAGACCTCAAATTCTTCCTCTTCATTCCCCAGGCTGTGCAAATCAGTGTACAGACAATTCAGTTGGTACTTAGTCATGCTGATTTCCCAGGAAAAGGGCGAGAGCTTCTTCCATCATGCTGTCTGGTGTGCACTTCCTTATCTGTGTGTGCACACACTTGGACTGAGCCCACTCCTGCCCACCTGTTGGTTACAAGGTCTCTGTTGTCTATATCACTCTGCATCCTTTCTCCACCATTTCCTCACTTGATTGCGGATATTAATCTCCCTCCCTTGTAATTTGTCATTTAAAGCTCTTCTCACTAGACTGGTTAGCCTGTTGGCAAAGATGCTTTTGTTAGGTGGCTCTCGTCTCTCCCTAGCAGTCCTTGATCTCCAAGGAGGATCCTATGGTCAACACCAGGGGGAAAAACCAGGCATCAATCTACAGGATCCTTCTATACCTCCTCAAGCCCTTTCCCCGTACTACCAGGATTGAGGAGAAAACAGCCTTGGGCCCTCCTTGGCCTTTGCCCCCAGAATCATGTAGTTGTGGTTTGTACAGCCCAGGTCTCCCCTGGTGGCGTCACCCATGTGGGTGTCCATGAAGAAGAGCAGCAGGGGTTAATAATCTAAGGGACAGAAAAAACTTGGCAGTCTGTCTTCTACATCCTGGATCCAAGTCCCCAACAAGCAGCAAACCTCTCTAGACAGTGGATCAGGTCAGCAGTTGGGGGCCTCCGTCCAGTGTAGGGGGGAGTCTTCAACTACTATCACTGGGCACTTCCTCCTGGCACTGCTGCATGGCTCAGGCTCAGCCAGCTCAGTGCTTTGCTGGACACTGCTCCCAGCCCCTCATCTGCTTCCAGGACACTGAAGCTATTCCGTAGCTGCAGATCTGTAGATGGAGCAGGAGCTTTCTTCCTGGTGCTAGGGCTCACCAGCTTCCAGCCTTCTCCATCAAGGGAGGATTCAGGCCCTTATAGCTGCAGTGTCTCAGAGGGCATCCCATGGATCTCTTTCATAGAATCATAGAATCATTAAGGTTGGAAAAGACCTCTGAGATCATCTAGTCCAACTGGAAACCCAAAACACCATGCTTACTAAACCATGTCCTGGAGTGTCACATTCACACGTTTTTTGAACATCTCCAGGCATGGTGACCCCACCACCTCCCTGGGCAGCCTGTTCCAATGCCTCACCACTCTTTCAGTAAAGAATTTTTTCCTAATATCCAATCTCTAATCCAATATCTAATCTCTTTCCTGTCATCTGGGATGCTGTGAAGTCTGCTGACCTCCATCTGCAGCTCTTCACTTGGTGATCCAGATCCTCCACCACCACAGAGCTCCTGCAAAGAGCGAGCCCATCTCCTGCTGTCCCAGCCTCAGTGAGAGACCCTAGACGTCCCTGCAGCCCTGGACCTGCAGAGCTGCATCCTCTGCTGGCAGCTCTATCTGGGCTTGAATGGTAGAAGCTAGGGAAAGCAGGAAAATATGTAATAACCTTCACTCCTGAAAAGAACTCATCCTTTTTATGTGCTGGGTCACTTTTTTTCTCCTCCTAGTCTTCCTTAATGCCAGACAAGAATGTGATTGAAATTTTCAGCTCCTTGAGTACTTCATGTTATTTTGAATGTAGAGAGCTAATCTTATTCTGTTGGGGTTGTTTTCACTTGCATTTGAAATTACATAGCAACAATTCATAGTGGACCAACCTCTGTTAAGAGCAGTTAGTCTTCATCAAGTGAATGAATGTATTAGCATGTCACCCTGGCGTGTATCAACCCTCTCTCCTGTAAAGCATGATGTCAGCTGTGAACACACTCTTAGTGCAACTTTCTTTTTACAAAATAAATCCATCATGTCATGTGTTCAGAAGACTTCTGCCAAGACCATCTCCTTGCTGTTTTATTTTTAGAACATTCATTACCATGGCATGGAAGTGCTGTAGATCTATGTGAAAGTGTTAGTAGCCATAAACAACCTGCTTCCTGTACTTGTTGCTATGAAGTGCAATCATCTCAGTTTGGAAACTCCTATGTAAATGTGTGTATTTGTCTTAGGATACTGTTTCCTAGCAAACTGCGACGCAGTGCAAAATGTGCTGCATTTGCTGTGGCTGGCCCTTGTAATCTGTCTGCATAATTTATGGGAACACTTCACGGCACCTTCTGCTGCTAATGGTCTCTTGGAGTCCTGCAGAAAAGGCTGGTTCTGCCTTCTAATTTTAAGAGCCATGATGGTGGCACCGTTTGTCTCTTTTCTGGATCTATTTTGGATTTATGTCTGGCCAAGGGTTTAGAAGAGCTGCTATAAAAGCAGAAACATCTGCTAGGGCTTTATGTGCTGCTGGCTTGCCAAGTTCAACAGCAGGCCAAACTACAGCTGATGGGCTCGGCACTCCCCAGGTGTCACTGCAGTTACAGGAGAACGACTGCAAGGGAAATTTGGCTGCTGAAAGCTCTAAACAAAATAAGTTTAAAAAAAAAAAGCTTCGGTGACTGTGGAAGGCTATTAGGAGATTATGACTGGGGTCATTAGCCAGTAACAGAAACAAATCCTGCTGAAGTGGTTGTGAGCATCTGAATTCCCCCCGTCGAAACACCCTCAGGTGTGCCTCCTGCCATCATTAACCGCAGGCTTGCCTACTGTGTTTTGCAAACTGCCAGTTCAAGTGGCACAGACACGCACTGATTTTAAAGGCTGTTAGGAAAACCTGATCTTGTTTAACTGTGTGACTGTTTTCAGACCCATCACGGCAACCTCGTTCTCATGGGCGGACATGGGTGAGGCAGGTGGTGTTTTCGACACAGACAGTGAACTTCTGTTGCAGGAGGGGAATTCAAAATGATGCCTTAAAATTCCTTGTAAAGGTTTTGTTCCTGATGCAATTCTAATAATCACTCCTTTGACACTGGGGACATGGGAACTGATTATCCTGGATGAAGTTGTGCTGCATCTGGGCACTGCCCAGCCTCCATCCCTGATGTGTACTAACAGTTTCAGAGAAGTATGCCAGAAAACCCACAACAGGCAACTGTAGGGCAGTTGATGGGTCTCTCATACACTCAGCATAAGGCTTCATACCTTCCAGAGTCTATTTATCTGTTTTTACTTACTGTTTAGGATATTTTTGTTCTTTATAAAAATGTCCAATTACTCTCTTAGTTCTGCCAAGCATTTGGCTTCAGGTGCGGAGTACCACAGTCAAATTACTGACAAAACATTGACTTCATTTACCTTTTTATAAAGTGCTACAACCTGGCCATATAACTTACTTCTCCTCCCACCTCCCCCGCAGCAATCATAAAGTTGAGGTCAGCACTTCAGCAGCAAAAGCAAAAACTTCTACAAATGGAGTTAAAGAAGAGTTCCACTTACTGAAGAGTAAGTAGCTGACTGTTATAGTTGTCAGAGCCCATTACTAGAGGAATACATAATCGCATGTGAAAGTGGACAAACAATTTATTAAATTATTATCAGTTCTTTTTTATTTTCCTAAATGCTTTTGTTGCAGCCGGATCTATCCAGTGATTAGAAGAGTACTTGCTGTTCTGGTCAGAAAGCACAAGGCCAAATTCTCTCTTCTCATACATCCCAACATCATTCTTTCCTTCCAAGGAGCTGCCTGACTGAGAATAAAGTTGTTTCAGAAATACTTCAGCTGTGTGTAGTGGTTTAATAAAAAGCCTGGGCTGTGGAAAATACCTAGGATTTTTCCATGGTGGAGAATTTTAATGCTCCTTGCAAACCTCAAGAAAATGTTCTTAAACCATTCTCTTTCCCCAAAGAACACAAGTATGTGAGATGAGAAATTTTTCCTTTGCAATTACTCATTTCCAATCACAGCACTCACAAAAGAGGAATCATGCTGGAAGTGATATAAGGATGTTTCCACTTTTGGCAATCTGGTTAGTAAGCATAATTTTGGAGTATTGAATTTTAGCACCAAAGGCTTTTCTTTCTTGTTTATTTTCCCTACATTTTCAACAAACACACATTTTTTCAAATGATGTTTTTTGTTCAAATTGGTGGAAGTTAATGCTATATAGCAAGTGAAGTTGTTTGGTTTTTTTTTTTCGTAAGTTTGTGGTTGTGAAGGAAAGCCTTTTTATTAACAAATGTACACCTAATAGTAAAATTATTTCTGTACTCTAATCCACCTAGCATTTTTACAATGCAAAAACCCCCAAATTAATATTAATCATTTTTGTAGCACTGTGTGAGTTCTCAGTTCTGGTATTTTATTTATGTTTCTAATATGCAAGAGCTGTCTCTCAGTAGCAAACTTGTCAAATGCTCCATGATATACTCCATTCCTTGCTGAGACCTCCTAATGCAATGCAGGGTTTGCAGCTACCGAAACTAAATCTACAAAAGGATTGTTTCTTAGGATAAATGCTTGCATGATAAGGGTTAGTTTCATGATACATTGAATTCAGTGAAGAAAGCATGGTAGGAAATTTATCTTTCCCAATTTTCCACTATTTAATTCTCACTTTCTGCTCACTTATTTAGGCCTCTACAACTATTTGTGTGACTGAGTTATAAACAGGATTACTGAAATGATCCAGGTTAAAAGGAAGTCTTCCAAACCATTAATATGAACGTGGATCATTTCAGTTGTTTTGTTTTTAACAGGGGCAAATGGCTGGGGTAGAACGATGGTGGGGAATTTTTAAGGTGCCCCCAAGCCTGGCTGTGTCTGGCGACTGCACCCTGAGGGCTGCGCGCTCCACTGCCTGCCCCAGCCCTGCCTGGGTTGCAAAGCTACAAAGGAAGAAATAACACCAAGCTTTTACTTTTTACAAAAGTAAGACATAACCCTGTCTTCCTGGCTGTGTCTTGTCTGCTTTGTCGCTGTGACACTGCTTGTTTCATGGTTGAACGGATTCATCACAAATATCCGTGTACTGCAAGCGTGGCTACAGGCTGTACCTTCTAAGATGTGCCGTCAGCGAGTGCTGTGTGTCGGTGATGGAATTAATGCACCAAGGCAGTAGTTTCAAAATAGGTGTCCTAACTAAACTAGCTATTTCTGGGAGAAAAGGTGACAGCTGCAGCTAATAGAAGCTAATGCGGTGTTTTACAGGCCTGTAAAATATAAAGTCTAATTACTGGAGCTGTGCAGCAAAGTAACGAGGAGCTTGAAAACGTAACTGATAAGCAGTGTGATTATAGGCTAATGAGCAGGATGTTTGTGGTATATTGAAAGACTAATGAAGAGCTACAAAAGATAACTGGTGGTGTACAGTGAGAGTATGCAGAGTAGGAATGTTTAAATAGAGTACCAAAAGGTGTGTAGTATATACTAAAGGCACAATGCTGCTAACTATTGGAGTTTAAGTGTGTGTGTGTATATTGTACAGATTAAATAATTAACCAAAACCAGTACACAATAAATGCGTGACAGAAGATACCAGTAAGGGAAAACATGATACAGTACATAAGTATGTATTATATAGCTTGAATTTCTGCGCCATGTAACACCCCCATCCATGCATAGAGCTCTGTTTAACACCTTCCACATTCCCTCATAAGAAAACATGAATGGTTCCTGTATTGTGTGAAGCTTTATGTCCAGACAGCTCTGAGGCAGGGTAATTCCTGGAAAACGTGGGCTTCGAAACACTCTCTGCAAAGGTAATGGCAACATCAGGATTGAGAGCTGTAGCCTGGCATGTATGGAACACAGTCAACCCAGGTACCGTGTAGTGTCACAAGAGCCGGTTGTCAAACCCTCAGGGGAGAAGTTAACGTGTAGCATCATTTAGCATTTGTCTTCTGTGATTTTTAAGTATGTTGCAAAACAAGGCCATGTCCTATTTCTCACTGTGAAGTTAGTAACCATAGTTCCTGAGAAAGGATGTGACTCCATAAAGTCATCTAGCAGATTAATCCTTGCTTTTATTATCAGGTACGGAGGATTGGTTTTCCCTCTCAGTGCAGCCAGTTGAATCAAGTATACTTAATGCATTGAATAAAAGTCCAGTTCTAGAGTTTGTGACGTTTTGCTCCTCCTTGAGTTCTCACTCGATATGAATGTAGCTGTTTAGTGTTTTGGTTTCATTTGGGGTTTTTATGTGGATTTTTTTTAAGTCAGTGTTTTACAATCAAATATATATTTACAGGTCACTAAAAAGCCAGTATGAATGGCTGGCTGTCCTTTTCTGTGCTCCCATGTAGTCACCAAGACTGTAGGGCTCTTCATGTGTACATAATACCTGTAAAAATGGGAAGGCATCTCTGTAAGTATATAATCGCAGAGTTGCGCCATGTTGTGTACTCATCAAAGCATTACAGAGATCACTTCAGCCAAAACGGCTATTGTGATAATCCACAAATATCTATGTTATCAGCATATGTGATCAATATATGCTATCAGTAATGGATTGATAAGTAAAAACAGGATACATTCATCTTTGTAGTGCTTTTGGAAAAAAAACTGTAAACTCTGCATTGCCTAAATTTCAAGGTGGTAAACTGTTTATCTGCTAGCTGTTGCCTATGCCATTGATTCTTTAGTGTAAAACTGGATTGAGGAAGAAACTTTTCTATATATCCGGTTTTAAGAGGAAAAATATGTAACTTCAAAAAGGCTCAAATTTCTGGAAAACAGGTATTTTCAGAAAGTACTCCAGCAGGCTGATAGTGGATGAGTAATCTGTTAATTGGATTGCTAGGAGTCATACTTTTCTACAGCCTTTGGGGAAACTTTCATCTGCATGATTCCTCAGTATGTGAGTCAGATGTTCGAATGCGACATTACAATGTGTTTCTACTCTGAAGAAGGGCTTTGGGGTTTGGGTTTTTTTGTTGTTGTTTTAAAAGATTTCACGAGGCTAACCATTGCCTGCAATTTCACACTGTGCATGTAAGAGCTCTTCTGTGGGGTTTAAGTAATGACGATACATTAGTGTACCGCTTCTTTAATGATATTCCTCTGGTGACTTTCTTTTCAGTAGGTTTCTCCTGGCATTTGTTGTTGGAACTTCTGATGTATCTGTTTCAGATACTCCGTCAGCCGGTCCTTCACTACTCTATGCTATAGATATCTATTTTTCTTACAGACATTTGAGGTATAGGAGATAGCATTGTCTTTATTTTTCGGGTGAGGGACTAGAACACAAAAGCAATCCTGGTGTTAGACAGAAGTATGTGACAGAGCAAGAACCTGAATTACTTTCTTTTGCACTTCAAAGTTCATGATGTAAATACTGGATTGTTCTTCTGGCCAAAAGGAGAGAAGAAGAGAAGATGACATTTGCAATAGTCTGGAGAAAATTAAGTGGGAAGTAGTCCAGTGAGTGTTATGCACAGATCCACTCTTCCTTGATACTGTCATGTATGTCTCAATTGAGTCTTGTTTTTTCCAACAACTTACAATAAGCTAAACCAGCAGATCTTTCCTATATTTTTTCCAAATGTTTTCTTTTTGTTTTGCTAGTTAACTAATCCACAAATTATTTCAAATGTCTTCATTGTTGTCTTCCAGGATTTTCAGTTACTAGAGCTTGTACAGTATGGCTCATTTGCCTAGAAAGGAGCTTGAGTTAATTTTCAAGGAGAAAAGGTAGAGGAAATCTGATGTGTAGTAAGTGTTCCAGCCATTCTCTTTCCAGTGCATCTCTTCAATTCATTAAAAATAAAAGAAAACAGGGGAGGAAGCATCTGCAGTTGACATTTTCTTTGAGTATTGAATTTGACTTGGGAATGCAATTTTGATCTCTACAAATTTTCATTAACATCTTACTATATACATTTTAAAGTTTCTTATATATGTATTTTAATATATACTTGTAAATATCATCTGGAAAAACAACTAACAGTGACCAATACTGAATCATAGGTGGGAGTCATCAGTGGAGAGCTGTATAATGATAGTGACATTTAGACAGGCAAACATTTGGTTCATGTCTTTTTTGGTATCTGTTAAATTTCTTCTTCTTTCTCAATTTTTCTGTTGGACGATGTCCAGACTCAGCATTTAGGTACAGTTCCAGATTATGTTAGGCATAGATGTATTTTAGCTCAAATATAAAAGTTATATTTTTAAGGATGAGTCCCAAATTTCCTCAGAGTTTAGGGGCTTTGTAAGTTTTGTTTCATCAGGGTATGTTTCTGTACCACTTGGAAGTTTTCCCAACTATCATTTGAGCTCACAGTATTAAACAAGCTAAAAAGACATGATTCTGTCTGTGCTGTAATATCATTGTTTCATTTTGAAATTGTTATTTCAACATGCTGTTGTTACAGTGACAAGGGATTTTTCCTCAAAGAAAAAAAAAGGCTCATATTTCAGCAGATGTACACACTTTCAAAGAAGCTATTACCCAGCCACAAGCCCTGTCAGAAACATGTTGTGTGATGGCTGCATCAGTACCTGAGTAATCATGTCATTCCAGCATCTGCTGATCTTACCTGTCTTGAATGGTCCATCACCTGAATACTGAAAGATGTGTTTCCTACGAGTCCTTCTCTGAGTTTTGCTGTACCAAGGAACATCCATACAATCTGCAGCCTGTAGTGCGCAGGTGGATAAGCAGCAACCGGAGGCAGCCTGTGGATAGCTTGTTGTATCCCCAGGAATGTCTTGCAGAAAGCCAAAATAGTTCCTAACTACATCCAGGTCTCTCAGAACCACAGGTCAGGCCCATCTTTAAGAGATCAACCTTTAAACTTATTTTGTTTGTTGTCCTGTTGTGCTACCGCTGGCAGTAAACCATGCTATAGAAGGATGTTTTACTCTTCTTATCAAGGTACATGTGTACCCTCTTTCCATTATACCTTGAAATACCTTTTCATTAATTTTTAGGGAGGAAAGAGAATGTACTTATCCTGATAAACACAGATGGTTCATTCGTGGGGTTTTTTTCCCCTTGCCTTAACACTTTTGACATAGCACAAGTTTGGTTTTTAACACACAAAAAAAATCTGGGCTCCCTCAAGGCTGTGTTACAGTAAAAAAGATTTGGGAGTCTGAATAAATTTCTCCATAGTTCCACAGATCTTCTGCCAATCTGGGTCTTCCTGCTTGGGCATGGTGTACCTTTATGGATATGCAATAGCCTGTAGTCTCAGATTGGAATTGGATTTTTTTTTTTTTCCTCTTGAGATAACTAATTTGTACCAGAAAATAGAAGATTTTTTACTATATAGTTTTTCTACCTTTGTCTGAAAATACCTTAGTTACCTTGGCATACTCTTTTTGTTACAACTTTATTCTTTTCTTGTAATACTTTTTATAAGTCATGAGAATTAAAAGAGGAAGTTCTAGACTGGAACTTTTTATCTTTGAAATGGCTTATCCTCTTTGGGCTTTCTGCCTGTACTCTTTTCATACCTTGATACAGTTGCTGCTACTGTCCCTCCTGCAGTGTCACTCTTCAATGGTCCCTCTGTATTAATCCTGGAACTGCCTCTTCAAAGTATTTTGGATCATCTTTAAGGTTCAGAGAATGATTTCGGGATGTTATTACTGGGCAAGCCACTGACCTGATATTCTTTCCTCAAAGATAATAGAGTAGGTTCTGTTTCCATCATACATACTTATTCTGTGTGGTTTCAGTGCATCCAGCTGAAGTCAGTATTTTAGTCTTTGCTTTAATTTCCTTTCTGTCAAACACCTCTGGCAAATTAGGTTTAGCACTGTCCCTCCTATTCCCCTTAGAATTTTAATTAGCTTGGTGCTGAATGCCCAGTGTAGTGCAATTGTATGTATTTGATTTCTACGTAATTATTTGTCAAAACTGAATTTCTGTGATTCCATTAACTTTTGCAATGCATTGCTGTATATCTGCAGGTGAAGCTACATTACGGGGCGGTGGGGAGGGAGGGAGAAATGGATCAAATCCATTCAGATGTCACTATAAAATAAACAAACTCTCAACTTTAGGCTGTGAGTGTGTTCTGTGTGTCATAGGCTTATGCCCAGTCATTTTTTTGATTGGTAGAGAGGGAAGAAAAGCAAGGTGAATATGAACCCTTCTTTATTTGGTTGCCCTTAGGGCCTGGTCCAGGCATATAGTTCTGTGCCTGATATGCTTGGTGATGCCAAAGACATAGAAAGTTGCTCCACAACCACAGCTGAAAGTTCCTGTATCGTGTGGAAAGGTGGATGTGTGATTGCAAAGTAGCTGCCTCTGGCCTCATACCACGTGCCTTCCGACTTAAGTGACACCCCTGGTGGGACTGGGACATGGGTGGGTGGAGAGTGGGCACACAGTGCTCATTGCAGCCTCCTCCAAGCACCAGCCCCTTGGGTACTGTTCTTCCTCAGGTGGTTTGGAGGAGACCTCAGGCTCTGGGCCACCTGTCAAGGTGTACATGCTCAGCCAAGGATTTGGTTTTTCACTTTTCACTCTCGCTGTACTTGGTTGTGTTCCTACCAATCTCAGCAGTGACTCCCCCGGGGTGAGGATTATGAGACAACAGAGGCCACGTGGGGAGCAAGGAACTCAGTAGAATGGGACTACAGGGCAGAAATCACTGCATAGGCAGTCCTCAGTGCCACGCTGGGAGGGACACAGGACTCATCCTGATTGTCCTGGACATGAGAGCTGTTGCATGCTCCCACTTGTTTGAATAAAACAGAGGTACTGGGCAGGGCACCTTCAGCCTCATTTCTTAAAGAATATTGTTATTTCAGTGAAGAAAAGGGCACATAGAGTGGAAGTCCTCCCACCAACCATCTCTCCCAGGGAGGGCTGCTTGGTGATGGACAGGTACCTTAGATGTGACTGAGTCCCCTTCCAACCAAGAAAGGAAAAACCTTAAATATGAAGAGACTATATGGTGCAATTTCATCCTATGTAGAACGAACGAGGCTTCATCCAAAGTGCTTTAATTTGGGGTGTGACTTGCTTTGCTTTAGTTTCACTAACTAACGTTTTCCTATACTAACATTTGACTTGTGCATTCTTTTTATACTAGACATTGCAGATACAGGTGCATACCACAGATGCCAGTTTTCACTGTAGGCTTTTCAGGAATACGAAACAATTTCTGCAGAGTGCCCACATTTGAAATATTCATAGATTTGTGTGTATGACATACTGATGGCCGAGTACTGACTTTTTTTTTATTCATTCCAAATTACGTGATCCTCTGAAAAAGAGCCGGAGGAGTGGATGGATACCTTTATCGAGTACAAATTCTGGTAGAGGTCCATTGCAAGTCCTCCAAACCTCAGGCCAAATTGTTCTCTTATGCAACACTGGGCTCTGAAGTCAGCTCTTCTTTTTCTGCATAGCTGAGGAGGTGGTGTTAGTACTTGCAGATGAACCTTTGCTCTGCTTAGCTCTTTTTTCCCACCTTGTGGGTGGTGATGGAAAGGTATACTTGTGCTTCTGTCACTGCACGGTGCAGTGTCAGGATGAAAACTAGCACCGCACAGAACTGCAAAAGACAGACAGAACTAGCCATGTTTTTTCAAACCTAGAAAAATATTCTTAATAGTGGCAGGTTTGTTGTAGTTTCTTTTAGCTAATGAGCACTGGAAAGAACAAAAGGATGGCAGAGAAGCATTGAAAAGGAATAGTTACTGCTACAAAGTGGTGGGTTGTGTTTTTTTTTCAGAGTTTCAATGCTGAAGCCTTTAAAAGAGAGCACTTACAGATGTTTGATTTCTTTCAGGTCCTCAGATTTTGGGACGTTATACACAAAGTTGAATCTACAGCCTGGGATTGCCACTGTTATTGACAATTTCTACATTTGTCCCACCAACAAAAAAAAGGTATGTGGCAAAAAAAGGATATTTTATCATGCAGCTGAGACTCTGCAACTATGTGAAGTGTGTTTTACAGGTTTTCACAATATAGGGAAGTGATTATCACAAAGTTGCAGGTCACCATAGGTGAATTTGTGACATATGGAAGTAGGATATTTATTCTTGCTGAATAATATAGAAAGGAAGAAATGCCTTGATAGACTATGAAAACTGTTGAGGCCATTGACTCCTGGAAATGGAGTTTCCATGGAGCTTTCCACAGAAATGGAAAAGCAACTCCTGTAGGTTTTCACACATCCACCTAAATTCTGGGACTAGCGTTCAACCTCTTCACCCTTTATGCACAATTTCAAAGTCCTTTGCATGTTCCTTAATATAAAGCATAGGGATTGGGCAGGCTGTCATTGAGAATGGTGTTTATCCTGTGTAAAACCTTAATTAAAAAATAAAAAAAAAACCTCTTCCTGAAACTCTTTCTTAAAAAATGTTCCTGCATCATTACCAAACCAGAAAGCTTTTCATGGAGCCTAGGAAGATTAAGTGGATTTTATAAGTGAGAGCGAAATAGACCCATTGAGTGTATTTACAATGGAAGTTATAGTAGAAGCAACAGGAAGAGTGATTAGGAGAAAAAAAAACCACAAAACAATAACAACCTTTCTGTGTCTGCAAAATGCCCGTGATTTAAACGGCAGGAATTGTGAAATACATTGTGAATAACACAAGCACAGTAGGTCTTTCATGAAATAAGAATTTTCTCTTGATAAGGGCCTTTTAACTCCAGTGTAATACAGAAGCATTGATTTCATGCAGAGGCCACTGATTGGAAGGACAATGTTAGTTGTGTTTATCTGTCTGTTCTGCTTAATCAAAAATCAGTGGAACTCAGTGAGGCTGCCTGGATGATTAAGTACTTATTTCTCTTGCAATTGTCACTGGAGTTTTTGCGCCCATTACCAGCTATGCTATGGTAATATATATAGGTAAAATATTTTTAATCTGCTGCAAAGTCAGAAATGATTTTTTTGTTTCTTCAAGTGGAATTACCACCAAGCACAAAGTTTCAACAGACTCTGTGTCTCAGAGGTAAGATCTAAGGGTGATTTCAAGTCCTAAAGAATAAACAAAATCTTTACCCGTTTCAGTTTTGGGAATAAAAGCTAAAAGTAAGAGATAGATGAGAACTCTGTGGAGGATTTTTCCCAGCTCACCCAGCTACAATATAAAAGCCTGCGTGACCACAGGGGGTCAGTGGCAATGTGGTTGTGTCAGTTGTCTGGCAACATAAACAGTGGTAAGATCGTTGCTGAATTTCAAGCCTGAAGGATACACCAATGTTCACAAAAAATCTAGTGTTAACCCTATCTTAGAAAAATCTATATTCTGCTCAAGATAATTTGAAGTTCTTAGAGACATAAAGCCTGCTTAGTAAACTAATATCATATTGGAATCCATTTGTTATAGAAAGTCTCTTTGGGAAGTCATTAAATATGCTGGTTTTATGATGAGATTTGCTTCTGCAAAGATGCTTTTCAGTAGTATACAAACAATAAAACCAGCAGAGCAGAAAGGATTTCTAGGGCCTGTAAATGATGCCAGAGGGAGACATATTTATAAATGCAAATATAGATACATGCATACACACATACGTGGTACAAAAATGATGAAAACATTGGGGTTATATTCTGTAGCCAACAGCATCAAACTGATCTGGCAGGTGTTGCAGTCACATGTGACAGGTAAGGAGGAAGTCTCCATGTCATAAGAACTTTGTCAGTCATCATGGCAACTTTTCTGGTGTTGGACGTTTGATTGGGACACTAACTAAGACTACCAGCTGATTTCACACAATTTATTTAGAAAGATGGAAGAAGGTGTCTCCCTATCCATCCATTTCAGTCCAGTTGCAGTAAGGTGGGATAGAACATTTAGAGCTTTGACTCCCTTTTCTGAGCTGAGCAAAAGTCTCAGGGTTTCACTTGTTCCTGATGCTACTAGACTTCAGATCATTATGGTATGGTTTTCTGTCAACCAGTTCACATCTTTTGAAATGTGCTGAAAATGGAAACTGCTGGAGTCCTGACCATGCATACTGGAACTGAGCATGCACTTTAAATTTAAAGCATAAGTAGTCTCGTGCTACCACAACATTGAGAGACTGGGAATATGCATGAAAGCAGAGATAAAAGACATTGATGGGGATTTTTTTAATACTTTGCATATAAAGTGTTATTCTATGATTTTATTTGGTCAACCCATTGTAGACCTTGTCTGTTGAAGAACTGATACTGCAAATTTAATGCTTATCATTTCCAGCTCAATGTCATCACAGCATTAACCTCACCTGGTTTTAGCTCTGTGCAATTTAGGAGTCTAGTCAAGCCCTCTCCCTCTGCAGTCAATGGAGAAACGTGGGTACCTCCAGGCAGTTCTTCCTATTAAAGTCATAGTTCTTTGTAATTGTGAGAGTAAGACTGAATGATCTTGTGGAGGTTCCTGTAAATTACTTTGTGACTATCATGGGTCTGAACAGAGGTCCACTGCGGCTTCCTACAAAAGCATCCAAAGAGATGGAAGACTATTTTTTTTTTTTTAATGCAATTAGATAAAATATTTGCTAGAGTGCTCCAGTCTAGTTCTTGGACTGACATTATTTCTTCAGTTGATCTCTGCCAGTATACCAGCTCCTGGAGTGACTTAGAGTTTCACTCAACATGCCTCCACGCTGTGAGCTGCAATTACACCGTTCAGACCAATGGACTTAAAAGTGAGCTTTATACAGCAAATGTGAAATTGTACTGGAAATTTTCAGTCCCTATGAATTGCTCTATTTTGCATTTTCTTATGATGGGTTGAAAAAGAAAAAAAGTTGATACATCTTATCTTCCCTACCCCATTGTTTAACAAGTTAAAATTCTACAGAAGAATTACGCTGTTCGTGAAGAAGTGCATTAGCAGATGCAGAGGGTACAACAGCATCCTTTTCACATAGTGCTCCATGGAAAAGAGATTGTATAAAAAAAGAACAAAATAACAAGGTAAACTAAAGGAATGCTGGGGACTTTGACCTAGCTGGTGGAAGAAATTTATAAACCCTACTAAATCCATGCAAGGAAGTGGCACATCCCTTTTCTCTCTTATCCTTCTATGAACAAGTTGCAATAAGTACTGTTCACAGGTCTAAGAAACAAATCAGGAAGGAGTTGTATCAAGGTTGCTTCTACACAATCTTTTGACGATTGAGGTAAATTTACTCAGTCTGAGTCTTTCTCTGACTGAACGCAGAACTCTGATGCAGGAATTGTGTTGCTGCGGTTACCAGAAGACTCAAGCTATGAAATCCAGTTTTGACAAGAAATGATGACAAACCTCTGAGGGTAGAGCTTTAGAGGGCTTTGTGTATCACTCTGAATGGGCCTTTCTGATGAAATCATGGGATGAAGGCGTGAACTGTGGCTATATTGTTTGTGATTCAGAGCTGAATTGCAGTCAGCCAGCAGCACAAGTAGAAGCCATTTGCACCTACCTGCAAAAGACCTGTGTAGGCTCACCCTAAATGCTATGAAACAAAAGAGTAATAGGTGAGGTAACACTGTAATTAAGAGTTCACACATTAATATTTGCTTTGCATTCTGGCAGTTTTTAGTGTAGTGTAAACCTGCAACAAAAGACACTGAAATTGTTACTCTGCTATGGTTTTGGAAAGTTGTAGAGTAATGAAGGTAAATTCTCCTATGTAAGCTCTCTTATGCTAACTTCTCAATTTGAAGCACTTTTTCATTGATCTATGACATAAAATAGCCTTATTCTATGCAGGCCTTGAAATGCTGTGCATTGATAAGGGATGTTCCTGCACTCTAAACAACAGAATGTACATAATTACCTCCTTTTCAGTAACTACTCTATGCCGATAGCATCAAATAGTGCAGGCATCCGACAATGTACTATGTGGGGGAAATAATTTGATCCATATCCTTTGTTTTCCAAAACAGTATTATAATTGTAATTAGGAAGTGATGCACATGATTCATGGAGTATGGGATTATACTTTCTATAGTGTCAATCTGGAGCCAGCTGAACAAAGTAAATTCTTTCTACAGAAGACAAAAGTTAGCAGAATTCAGCTTCACTAAGCTAAATTATCAACAAAATATTTAACATTTTTTGTAGATCATGTATGCTGTTGGATGTAGAAATTACATATTTGCTTTAATTCTGTTTGTATACTGTTGCTGGGGAGGAGTTGAATTTTTTCCCACTTTCAGCACATATTTTAATTTTCTTTGGTGCTAATGCAAGTGATGCATCTGTCCTTCTGTTATGCTTCTGCAAACGAGGCAGCTAAGCAGTATATATTCAGGCTTTTCATAAGCCTCATGTTGATTGTGCATACACTGACTTATTAGTTAAATGGGTTGCACACTTACATTTCTCAGCTGTCGCAATAACCAGTAGATGCATGTTTTTCCAGACTCAAAGGCAAGAGGACAAATGTGTATTCTTGCTTGACAAACCGTGCAGAACACTTAAGATAGTAATAAGGATACAGACTATCCAGTACAATATTTTAACTTCTCATACTTCAAAATAGTATAAATTACACATGATCAGGAAAGGGTATTTGCCACAGCTATAAAAACATTTCCTGAGATGCAACTGGCTTGAACAATGTTTGTAAGCACTTACAGGTAAACGCAATCCTACAGCATTTTGACATTTGTCTTTCAGAGCAAAGCAATTGGTAGTGGAAGTTGTCAAAGTACAGTACAGCTGTACTTGTAACGAATAATTCTACTCAAGTATCAGTTTCCTTAGAGACCATTCCAGAGTGTCTGCAAACATACAGAGCAGAATTATCTTACACTTTTATTAGAAGAAGTTGTCAACTATGGAATATTCCTTTCAATAACCTGAGTAGTTACTTCAGGAAGATTTTACTGTGAAATTGCAGAATATGAGTCTGTATGCATCGTCTCTCTACCATGATGCATTCTTTCCTTATAAGCAGTGTCACCATTCAGTTTTATTCTAGTGATGTACCACCAGAGCACTGATGTAACCTGACTGCATCCTTTTGCTTAAGACTTCTGTCCAGGACTGTTCAGTTCATCTTCACATTTTCCAGATGCTTCCAGAAGTATGCCAAGTAATCAAATTTTTTTTTCCACCCATAGTTTGCTGGTAAGTGGATTGTTGTGAGAAGCATTCCTATGCAGAAGTCCCAGATTTTATTCACACACGGTATATGAGCAGTTGCCTAGTTGATGGTCAATCTAGTAAGCTATTAAATGCAAGTGGAACTAAATAGGTTAAAACAGAGCTTTCCTTCAGCTGTTAGCTAGGAGTCAGAGGTTTATGCAGCACCACTGAAACCAAGCCATATAGGGAGAAGGTTTGATGGATGCTATTTGACGGGGTGTGAGTACGTATATGTGGAAAAAGTATGACAAAGCTTTGAGAAGCATTGTGCAGTAGTTGAAAATTAAAACATACCTGGAACAATTACTAGGAATCTGGCTATTAGAGCCAAGTACTGGCTAAATGGAGGCTAGGAACTACAGCTTTCCCTGTCTGAGTACTGCTATGTTTGAGAAAGCTGGGCTTTTTCACATTTTTTATGTAAACAGGACTGCATCAAAAACTTGTAACTCTTATGTGATTTTCATATTCTAACTCCTTGTAACACCTCCAATAAGTCAAAGGTAGTAGCAGTATTACAGTTTTATTTAAGTATACCCTCTCTCTTAAACGGTAGACTATGAATGCATTTTTCTATATAGTGTGGCAGAGAAAGGTTTGGTTTCGTTTCCATAAAAAATTTGCAGACACTTTCTTCATTTCTCTATCCTGGTCTTCTACGTATGGAGTTAGAAGGGAATCCCCAGCTCTTGTTGATTAGATGCATTGTTGTCTTTGAATACTTTTCTGCATGCATTCTACCAAAGCATTGAACCATGAGGTCTGAAGCTGCCTCTAAATTTTTTTGTTTCAGCTCTACTCCCTTTGACCTATAAATGTTTTATAGTCCTGCACCTGGAGGAGACTATGGTCAAAGACTGCACCTCATTTAAAAAACAAACAAAAAAAAACCCAGCCCACAAAAAACCCCAAACCAATAAACCTGGCTAACAACACAACTGAACAGTAGACTGCCGTGACTACTATGTAACTTTGCCATAGTATGTACAATAATTACTCATCAATGTAGAGGGTGTGTGGGCTAAATGGGTGCACACTTGAACAGACATTCTGTGTTATTATTCTATCCTATAATTTATTTGATGCTTAATGTAGAGATCTCAATTAAAGTTTTTGAAATTGACCTTCTGCTATGATTTTGTAGCCTAATGTGCAACTTTCACATTCTTTTGTGCTCAGGCATACAATTATTCTAAGGAAAAATAGTCCTGTCTTTACTGCATGCTTATTATAGATTCTTTTGTTCTGTTTTTATGAATTTCCTGTCTAAAACTCATTAATCATAAAAGCAGACCAACAACTACCAAAAAGCTGTAATCTTAAATTAAGTTTACTGTAGTGAAGCCAAAAATAAAAAGACTAGTTGGTGGGAGTACAACATAAAAAAGATTTATGTGAAAATGGAAGAGACCTGTGAGCAAGTGTTAAGAGACCATTGTGCATATGATTCTGCACTTGAGAGACATCCATTTCCCTCCTGGTAATTCTGGGAAGAGAAGGAATCCAAGCATCATATTTTCAGCAAGGTTTTATTTCCTGTTACGATGAGCAAGGGTCATTGCTTAGAGAAATAAGAATAGTCAATCAAGAGCATATAGTAGAAAGCAGGTCTGAAGCTACCCTCAGCACCTGCAGTCTTGTGTGCTGCTGAGTGGGTGGCTGGTCAGAGAGGAGCTGTAAACTGGAAAGCATGATGTTCCACACAGGTGGGATTTTTAAGATCTGGGATTTTGGTTTGGTATGTCTAAAAATAAGGGTAATTTTGCAAAACTTAGACCAGACTGCCATTTTAAATTTCTCTGTTTTAAAATGTAGATTCTTATACTTGATCCAAATCTAAATCTGAGCCATACACCAAAGAAGAATCTAAGGTGGTGGTGGTAGATTTGCTGTGTAGAACACTAGGCAGGTGGTGTGTTTCCCTCATCTGGCATGCCCATAGGCTCATTGGCCTGGAATGACTTCTTGATTCCTCCTCTGCTTGAGATAAGTGCAGCAAAATTGTCTGCAGTAAGGTCACTAGACCTGAGCGAAACCTAGGCTTTTGTCCGGCATGGCAGAGACTTTCTTGTGTCCTAGCTAGAGCTACAACTGTCTTCTAATCAATGTACATCAATGACAATTATGTACATCTTTTTTGAAGGCTATATGTTCCCATGAGAATGTAATGCTGATGCAATATGGAGCCTGAAGAATTAAATATAACAAAGAGTCATATTATAATATACGGGATAGTGTCCACAGGAGAAGGTGTCCATATGAAGACTGCAGAGAGAATTACCTAGGTTTGCATGAAACCTGTGACAGATAAAACCAGAAAGGAAGAGGTGGTTATATCAGCGGTGCTGAGTCTTTGTGAAAGGAAAGCGGAGAAAAGAGAGAGAAGCTAATTGTAAAGAGGAAATGGTAAAGGATTAGTAACAAGCGTCTTATAGTACTTAATAATATTTAATTGGTTGCCCGCTGTGCTAGGATGAAATGGGTGCAGTTAAGTCTATAGAACAGTCAGGCTTCTGCTAAAACTGGCATACACAAAATGAGGTTTTTCTATGATTAATTTAGATTATTTATATCTATTGCAGTTATCCTGTGTGTTGAGATTACTTTTGTCTAATTATTTACTGAGCATCACAACATGCATAGAAGCATGTATCAAGGTTCCTGTGTTACTGAAGGGAGGAAATTGGGAACTCCTCCATCTTAACTCAAAGTCTAACCGCAGCAATAACTAACCACGAGGTCAATGTTAAGGAGGTTAAATGAAAACTTCTAAACAGTATTTGAAGAAAGATGAGTAATACCGTTCAGGAGGTCTTTAAGGACAATGTACAGTAGGCACATTCCCCAGCCAGCCTGAAAATAATTGTGTAGTGTGTTTGAAATGTATTCATCATGCTTGCTGATGGCTCTTCTGCATCTCCTGGAGACCTGTGCATTTCCTCCTCATTTCCCCAGTGATGGAACAGCAGCATAAGTCCCAGCTTCCACGCTTTGTAGTCTGCTAGCGTTTTCCAATCTACTGATGTGTCAAATTCTGCTTCTCTTCACTGCAGCTGTTTGACTTCCCTCTGCTCATGCTGACCACGGAAACTCCTCTTGCTCTCTCAGGAGCAGAGATGTAGCAGGATTTTTTCCCCAGGGTTGGCATAGAAGCACAGTGGAAATGAGCAGGGTTTAAGTTGCTGCCACAACCATTTTGCAGGGCTGGCAGCATGCTTGCTCCACTGAGAATCCCCGTGGCTGCTACCGCCCTACACTGCTAGGAGCGAAACTGCTGCTTAAACCAGTCAGCTGCTGCAGTCTTGCTGTCACGGCACCAACATTTGTACAGGACTCCTAAACTACTGTGAATCTCACAGTTAAGTGTGCCAGTGATTTTGCTTATTCCACCCTCTTTGTGGCATTTATGAGGAAGGGACAAACGTAACTGTTTCCTTACATGTTTCTAATTATGAAACGAGCCCTGATTCCCAGTAGCCCCAGCACTCTGCAGCAGCAAACTTCTACTGAAAAGGCAGGACCTGTGTGACAAGTATGTTTTAATCATGTTCTTCTCATGCAGCATGTACACATTTATTTGAATATAGTCTTCAAAAATTCATGCAAACATAAAATGGGATTTTTTTCTTTTCCCCCACTACTTGTTTCTGTCAGGCAGAGAAAGAGTCCTACTTCTGGAAACTGAAATCTCTTGTGTTTAACTAAGCTACCTCTGAAACCTTCTTGGCAGTGGCCCCTTTCAGGCTTGTGCTAGAGACAGATTTTATCCATTTGTGGGAGTAACTAACGCACTAGGCTGCTCTCGTCCCTTCATACCATAAGACTGCTATCAGATCTATGATGGATTCTTCATAATTCCTGATTTGGTTTTGAGGTAGGATCTTTTGCAAGCCTGTTTTGTTTTGTGTCTAACTGGTATTCCTCTCTCCCCACTTTTTTCATAATGATTTTTTGCAACCTTCCATCACTTCTTTCTGTCCTTCCATCTCTTAATCACTTTTCAGCACTTTCTTGTTTTCCTGCTTTTCTTTTTTCCATTTCTGAGTAGTATTCCTTTTTACACCTCGGAAATCATTTCTGGACCAAATTAAACCTTTTTCTTTCACAGTTTGAGTTACTAAAGAAAAATACTACTTAGAAGAAGGTAGCTAAGGGTCTATGTTTCTATTAAAAATTACAATTTTCTTGGGATAATAACAAAACTGCTGACACAATCCCTACCTATAATTCATAAAATGAATCTCTTCAACAGTAGGATGATTTGATCAGGGAGCTGTTAGCCAGGAGACCTGACTTCAGTTTCTGTGACCTTGAGCAAGCCTGAGCCTCCCTGAAGCCTGACTTTCCATTGCCTCACATCTTGTAATATCATTTGCCTTGTGCAAAAACACTGTGACATGACATAATTTGACAGTCTACCTTGAGGTCAGATTACAAGGTTTTGCAAAAAGTACAGAATTAGCCTGGTTTAGTTTCCTTATTTATAAACTTAAGACAATAACACTGAAGTCTGTAGAGCACCTGTGATCCCTAAATCAATTTTTTTATGATCCCATTTCAAAAAGAATGCATATTTATAAGGTATTTTTTGTGTCACATCCCTGCAGTACTGAACAGCATTTTAAGATCTGCAGCATGCTGAAAATAATTATTATAAATATGTTCCTACATTTTCCAAGATTTTTTAGTATTTATCAGGCATGGCTGGTTCAGGACATAGGTAATAATTTGAATATGATGTTAGTACTTCTTTTTTCACATAAAGGAGGAAATTAAGTTACTTGCCCCAAACAGAAAAGGATTATTTTCTTCTGCAGTTGCTGGATCTACAATTTGCAGGTTTGCAACCCTATTCTCAGTCCTGTAAACAGTATTACCAGATCAAACATTGAAATGGCATTGAGATTTGACTTTAAAATGCTCTTGTTCTTTTCTAGAAGACACTAAGTCTATGCAAGGGGATCTGGTGGAAAGGTCTGGTGAGAAAAGTGCCTCAGGTAGCACTGAGGGATTGTGGAGTGTTTATCTTGTAAAGCTTGGTGCGAAAAACGGACAACTGCTAGTTGCATGAAAAGCTGTGCTTTCAGTGTAACTATGACTACAGGAATTGGACCGGGATCACTGGGAATAAGCAAACATCTCCTGTCAATTTAAGATATTAAATGCACTGGAGTCATTCTTCTTTGATGCTAATATATGTCCTATTTCTTTCATTCAGCCAGACCTATGAACTAATTTTATTCCACATTGCATCACTTTATAGGATTTTCTGTGTTTAAGTGCTTTTACAGTTTGATTGTGACACAGCACAGGCAGGCATAAATTAATGTGGCTTTCATTAAAGGTTTGAGTCTGTCCAGGAGAGTAAGAGAGTCTCACACTTCATTCTTTCTGTGTGCTCCAGCAAAGGCAATGATTTTCTTACTTGCTGCATCTGAAGGGTCAAGAAATGCTTTTCTGCTCTGCAAGGTGCTCTAACACAGGAGCAGAAGATCTGGGCCTCCATCTTTTACATCTTTGCTAGGTAGAGCTCAGGAATACGGGGTTTCTGCTGGGCTTTGGGATCACGAAGCCCAAAGGCTCCCCTGAAACTCTCCTACACTGTATATTACTGCAAGGTCCAGCCATAAATTTTCACGTGGCTGAGGCAGACAAAGTCTATAAAACTGTCCTTTCTGGAATAAAGTGCCATTCAGGAGGTAGTAATGTTCCATTCTAATACTGCTGAGTACATTGTAAGACCATATTAAAACCACTTGTGAGTTGTACTCTGCCATAAGATCTCAAATTTTTATATGCGCATTGATGATTTGGTGTGTCCTGTTAATAGTTTTGGGAATTCTGAAGAGGTAGTAGGATTTCCGTTTCACAGATGTGGACACAGAAAGATGTAAATGACTTGCCTGGGAAAGAAATGAGAGAAATTTAATAATACGCCACGCATCTAAGCCAGCCTCTCAGCTTCAAGCACAAAAGTACCCTTTTGCCCCTCAACACAATAACAGATTAATTAAATCAAATGTCTTTTACTGGTTCAAGGAAGAGTATGGGCTTGTGGAAGGTCTGTTGATGCCATAAATATTATCAGCTGTCATATATGAAAGCTTATTTTTGAAAAAAATCAGAATGGTTAATATTTCCAGAATAAAGGACTGAAATATGGGAAACATTTTCAGTGGTAAAATCATAACTAGCTTTAGGCAAGGACCAAGTAGATTTTTACACTTTTTTGTGTTACTGTTTTGGACGACCGAATAGATAAATACACAGAATTTGAAGATGTGACTTCTGAGCCAAATTTCATAGTACCTTTATAGAAAGCTAATCTGCTATGATCTGTTGGAAAACATTGGCCCTGTGTTTCTGCACAATTCATAGAATTCACTTTGATTAACACTTATGTACTATAAATCAGTTACAATGTAAAACATGGAGAGGTTAAAATAAGGTCAGCAATGGTTTGTCAATACTCTGAAAATTTCTGAAAAAAATTATATCCCAACTTACAGCTGAAAATAAAAAACTTGGAGCCAAGATAAGGAAAAATAGATGAGATTAACTGAAATATTTTGCTTAAATTGTGACCACAAAAAAGTATTTTTTTAAATGAAAAGGTTTACTTATAAAAATAATAAATACTTCAAATTAAAGTTAACATTTGAATTGGGAAGCTTGTCAAAATTATAATGTGTGTTAGAAAACATTAACTTTGCCACATCATTATTTTCTGACCAAAATTTATTTTTTCTGAAAGTGCCCTGGCATTTTAATAGCCAGTGAAGTCCCAGAATTTTTTTTTTTTTTTTTCTCTGATAGCTGGTAAATTTTTGACTTACATAACACCTATATGACTCTGAGTTTATCTCAAAGCTATAATGTATTCTGCTTTACTTATGTATTTTTCCCTTCATGGGATTCTTCGATTCGTTAATAAGGGGATTATCCCTTTCCCCTTTTTTTCAGACTAAGAAGTTAAGAGGCAAATTCTTTAGGCTGATGCTCACACTTTGCAGGTGACACTGCTATGTTTTTCTTTTTTCCTCTATTCAGTGGTCCATAATTTCGGCAATTGCCAGTTATTACTCTTTTTTGAACATTTTGATAGCACAGCGGGTTTTGTTTGTGGTGTTTTTTTACCTTCTCTTTTGTCTGCCCTCTCTGACTAGAACTTGTCAGTGGCTGAGGTTGGACACTTTGCTGTTCCTTAACACTACTGTGTCACCTGCCACTGCATTTAAGCCACGTTCACAGATGTAAGCTAAATATCACGTACTTAGAAATCCAGAGAGAGGCTAAATCTCTAAATGTGCATGCTAGCAAATAAGTTTATTTAAAAACCACAAGTGATGTGGTGGCAGAACCCAAGAGTCTCTCTTTCTTCATTCTCTGCAGGTCAATTTATAAGCTTCAGCCAACCAAATTATCCCCAGAGAACACTGTGGTTGTAAACTGGCAATGACATCTACTGTGGTAGGGGCTACAGGCTTTTACCAGAAATCTCAAAAGGTCTATTCTCAAGGCTGTAGCCATTTTTAGTAGATCGTAGACAAGCATGCACAATAAATTTTTAGTCCACTTTTTAATCCAGTAAATATATGTTGATGGCTGCACAGTAAGAAGTTATTGTGCTTTTTCCCTGAAGGATTTGAGTTTCCAGCTTATTTTGATTTCTTAAGGAACCACAAAAATCAGGAGGAAACCTCCAATTTAGGCTTGCCCAGCTCTGTTGTAGTATATTATATGGTAATCAGAGGTATTCCAGCTTGATGACCTTTCATCTAGGGTTGTTGTTTAACAGTGTACAGTGCTGCAATCTGGGCTTTCATATGTTTTGAGTATTGATTTTCCAGATAGGGAGAACTGCAATAATAACCTGAGGAGGTCTGGCATCACTGTGACCTGATTTGCTTTTATTTCTTATGGCTCTAGGCAAAGCAGTCAGTTCCCAGGAGCGGTGGGCTGCTCGAAATGGCATGTCTCTCCCCACTTTGCTTGTGTGAAAGCCCTGAAAAAGTGTTTCCCTGGTGTAACTGGTGCTCCCTCCAGCTTTCCTTTCCAGCTTAGTTCCATTCCACTTCTCTTTTTCTCCTCCCACCCTTCCAGCTGCAGATTGGCCTGGAGGGGTCTTTTCCTGGCACCCTCACTCCAGGAGCAGCAGCATTCAACTCAGCCTGTATTGCTGGGCAGCCTTGCACAGGCACTGCTAATAGCTGCAGCATCGGAAGCTGAGGGGATTGCACGCCAGATGCAAAATCGCATATCAGATGCAATTTTGGTCAAAAATCACCTCAAAATGGTGGTCTGCTTTCATAATGTATTGTTTCTTTCTTTCAGAGAAAGAAATGTGCTGGCATTATCTTGTTCAGATCTTGTTCAGATCTCTATGTAAATTCACTTCTTCCCTTTCTAAAGCTCTAGGGTATGAATCCCGTTCACACTGGGGTACCATGGTGATGGGTGGCTTCTGAATACCAAAGACAAAAAATGTGATAATGGTTGCTGTGGTGTTCTTAATCCCCTCATGATCCTCTTTATATAAGACTAGTTCTATGTGAAGAACCTATGATCCCAACTAAATGCTCTCCATGCCAAAGGAACAGCAATACCAGGAGCAGTGGTGCCTCATGGGGTTGAGTTGGTGACCGCTGTCAGTACTCCAGGTTTCTAAAGCTGTGCCACCAGATGTTTTTGTAATCCTGGATATGTTTACTCTATCTAAAAGACTCTTTGTAAATGGGGTTCTCTCACGTGTATGAGGTTACTTACGAACTATTTCAAAATACAGTATATTGTCAATATTTGTTCATCACATGTAATGGTGCGTATGCAATTTTTATAGTCTTGTGGTAAGGATTACTGTTGGGAATAGCAGAGTCACAACCAATTGCCTCAGCTGCTACTTATAAAAGCTAGCTCAGTTACCATACCTTGGTTGGAATAACCTAGCCCTGCATTAGAAGTATATTACCCAGTAAACATAATGCAGTTGATGCCTATTTGAAGAGACCTCACTCATTTCAAAAGTCTCAGGAGACAAAATAAGTTATTTGTGTGGCTGAATCGCTGAACAAAAGAGAAGCCGTTTGTTATCTGAAGTAACAGGACAGTGTATGTTTCACTGCAGTGTGGCTGGCAGCCTAGAGCCTTGAAAAATGTGTTCTCGTCTTCAGGGGAGTGTAGACATTAACTTCGTGCATCTCAAGAGGTGTTAAAACAACATCTGATGAGTCAAGCTGCAATCAAATGAGCCTTGCTAGGGAAAAGCAAGGAACATATTCAAAATTTTGGCAACTGCCATTTTACCTTCGCCATTTTTAATCAGACAAAATCTGCTGCAATTTCTCGCAAGTTTTCTTGAGCTTTACAATAAAGAAAGATTCCCTGAGCTATTCTCTCTCTCCCACCCAACCGTGTTGCAGTTTTAGCCTTAGAAGTGAAAATTAAATAAAAAGTTAAAATACAGTTTGTATTTTTGCTTCTGTTCTCTTACTTTAATCTTACTGATTAAAGATTACTGAGTTTGTCACCTAAGATTTACTGAGTTAGTCACCAGTGGGGAGACCTGTGGAACCTATCTTTATTCTGGAAAAAATAAATTGTCAATTTTTATTTTTATCATTTTGAAAAACACTTTGACTGTCAAACAAATATCCTGAAGAGTCAGTTCTGCAGATGTCAGTTCTGCAGTCCTAAGTTTGTCATGTTTGTGTTCAGATATGCCATGCCATCTGTCTTCATGGTTGTAAGAAGCTTATTACATGTAACCCTTTGGGTAGTGTAGTTTGTATTTTGTGGTAGAAGATATCAGTGGTGCCCACAGTTTTAACACCCTCACTCTGGTAAAGAAGAAAAGATGGTAATCTTTAGAGGCATTTTATGCCCAGCAGCTTGCAAATACTGTGGAAAATAGTCAGCACTTGTACAAGATAAGGATGGAAGGTCTGTGAAATGTTTTTCAGAGACCCTATGTTTTCTAGAAGGTCAAGCAATTTCGTTACCAGTGCTAGGCAAGGCTGAGGGATTTCCTTTGCTGGTGATGAAAACAGCCTGGTCAAAAGAGGTAACAGTCAAATATGCAGAGGGGTTACATGCTTTGTTTGGATCTGTAATTCCATTATGCTGTCTGACTAAAAGGTGTGTGGTAAAGGAGTTTCACAGCAGAGCCTGAACTGCTGATTGTTCTCTGGAAGCACAGGGAAAGCGAAACCGTGTTCTGCCCAGACTTGGCTGGCAGTGGTTGGAAGCAGGGGTTGGTTCCACAACACCTAACTGTGGTTGGTTCACTGGAAGAGCCTTAGCTGGGACTATGGCACATTCATTACTGAAGAAATCCATAACCGTGTTTATATCAAAGGCTCAGATTGTTCTGGTTTTCTGGAGTAATTAACAGCTTCAACACTTGAACATATCCACCTAGTGCTATTGTGAACCAATCAACTGTTATCGTGGTGCCATGGAGTACTCTTGAACATCCATTTAGAATCAGTTGCAGCATGAGGTAAAAAGGTAGACAACTTAGAGACCTGAGCCTGTTTACATTTGGCTTGATCTCAATCAAACCTGCTGTGCTTAGTTTCCTACCTTATCCTTTGCATTAATTTATCAGTACTACTGCTTGCTGAACAGGGTGTAGGCAAATGGGAGGAGATGCCTTAGATGTGAGGCTTCTCATTTCTGATGACTTTCCACCTCAGAATTCCTTTTTCCTCACAGAAGTCGTGTTTATAATGGAAATTATGAACGATTTAAGGAAACCCTTTCATCTTTTGCCTTCTTGCCATGCTGGGAAATTATCACCAAAAGTTGAAAGGCTGACCTTTTCTTCATTCAGCAAAAATACAGAAAATTAAATCAATCAATACGGATTATTTCAATATACATTGGCTAAAACTGCATAGTAGTGCTATGGCTATTACATCATGGGGAAATTGTTACATTAGGAAGGCTAATAATTGCCTCAATGACTAATATCCTTTTTCGTTAGTATACCTCATGCTGTTGCATGTTTGTCAAGGCAAATGAGTGGTTTGTACATGTGGCATTGCATTCTGTTGACATCTTAATATCAATACTTGGTCACATTCTCAGGGGCAGTGGTTTGACTGGTTCATGAGTAACAGTGATTAGTAGGTAAGACAAATCTTTTAAATATTTTTACTTTTTTCTTTTTTAACTTTTCCATGGCTGTGAGCAACATGGAAGAGCATCACAGGCAGTGTTTTGTTCCCAGTGCTGCTTTACAAGCTGACCTAAGGAGATGGGTAACTAGCTTAATACTGCAAAAAAAAAACAAAAAAAAAAGAAAAGAAAAAAAGATGTAAATTAGGTGGACTTAATCTTCAGGATATAAGCAAAGGGGCATTTATCAAAATATTGTACAAAACTTCTGCTGTGTTTACTTGTGTCACTTCATTCACACATCATCACCCTTCTCAGAGCCTAAACCTTTTGTCTGTCACTAGAACTTGAGTGTTGAAAATAGTTTCTTAATTGTTCTATGCATTATGAGTATCTTTATTATCAGATTATACCCTTATGACAGAACATAGCTAGAGATGTATGATATGCAATATAAATATGATAAGAAGTGTCACTAGAGCTCATCCTTGATTAAGAATTTATTTTTCTTTCCTCTTAACAAGGATTGACTGGATCACAGGCCATTTCATTTAGGAGGCTGTATGTGAGAGCTTTGTTGATTTTTAATTTTCCTCCATTGATTTTCAGCATCCAGAGAGCACTTGTTCTCTAATGGCTCTCTGTGTTGGTGTTTGCTTGCAAATTGAAGTAAAAGATAAATGGCTTTCAGGGTAATACCTCTCCAAGGGCTTCCACTTGAGGACTGGTGGCTGTTAGCAGAGCTGCAGTGTGTTTAGAAAAGTTCTGTGCTCAAACAAAAGCATTCCTGAGCCTCTAAGTGTGGTAAAATTGTTTTAGGCCTGGTGTGACAACAATCTCTAGCTGATTTATAAATCTTTACAAGGAATAGCCCAATTTGTCCACACTTTTCTATGAAAGTGAAATGTTCTGTGCTTTTCTTTATAGGGATTCAAATGTTTTCCTTGCACATGTTTTTCCTCAGCAAACGATTGATTTTTCAGTAAAAGAAGGGGGAAAGAGCTGCTGGTATTCAAATAGTTATGAACAAGTATTTGTACTAACATGCATTAATCTTTTGCTTGTGCTAAGGTTGAAAGTTTTGGCCTGTCTGTTGGAAAATGATATTTTGAAATGGCTGTAAATCAAATTTTCAAAATCTCTGCTTGCTAAGGAATATTAAGCTCATCTATAGTGTAAACTTACTTTATATTTGGCTATTTCAAGCCTGCTTGTATACTGTTGCTGTGATAGATCATTTCATTGTGAAACAGTGTTCTGTCTTGTAACCACTGCTAATGAAAGGGTCCTGCTTAGCACCCCTTACCTATTGTCTTCTCAGACCAGGCTTCACGGTTTTGAAAAGACATCTCCTTACCCTAGGCTTGAGTTAGAAAGCCCTGGAAAAATGGGTGTGAGGCTCTTTGGAGCTCCAGGGAGCTCCATTGTGAGTCTCATCTACCACAGGCACTGGGCAGCATCTCTTCCCAACAGCTCCTGTGGAAATGAGTCCCATTTGTTGCTTCAGAAAGTTGAATTTGTGTGTCAGATAGCTTTATACAGCATATTATCACAGACTGCATTAAATATTTTCATACATTTGAATTGTAAAATTGGGCTAATACAATTTTTTTAAAAGAATTCAGTTACTAAAGATAAACTGCTTCTATAGCATCCATGTATGTTTTTTCTTAATTACATTTTCAGCTTTTCAAGATTGTCCTGTAAAATCAGTAAGAATTTGGCTTAAGGAACCTGTGATTCATTTTTGTTACTCTTTGCTTCTCATGCCACTTACACTGAGCTTAATTTGAGCAGCCTCAGTAAAGGTCTGGAGTAAGATATGCATTCACATGTCTGGATCAGTATTGAAACAGCTTAACAAACTACTCCATTAGCATATAGGCCTGAGAAATTAAAGATTCATTCTGAAATGAAGAGGAGCTACAAATCCTGGGCTTCTTTCTCTGCTTTGCTGCTGTGCTGTTTTGTGTCTCCAAGATGGGCAATAAGGACAGTCTCATTAACAGTCCCCCATCCTGCAGATCCAGCATCAGTCAGAGTTTCATGAAAACTGAAGAATGGAGACCTGAATTTCAGGTTGGTTTCTGAGTTCTGCTTCGGCAGAAGTTTAAACTGGTCATGCTTGACATTAAGCACGTGGATGATGCCATTGACTTCAGTTCAGTGCATAAAGTTAAGCATTTGCACAATTGCATTTGGGAACTGGGGAATAAAATGAAATGCACAAAAATTAGTCTTTACCAGAGGAGTGGGACAGTAACCTCTCCATATCTTAATTTATAAATGAGAAGAGTAGCTTTTTTCCAAGCAAATGAAGTCACTGTTTCATAGCAAAATGCAGTTTATCTGAAGCCTTCCCTTAGCTCTTTTTTTAAAGTCATAAATAGCTGATGGCTGTGTGTGCCACAGGGCACACAAAAATCTTTTGCTGGAGGCTTTGTTTCAAGCTTGTGGGGCTTTTCCTACTCAGTAGCCAGGCTTATTACATCAGATGTGCTTTTGTTTTGTTTCTTCAATACAGCTTTCAGGGTGACCTCTGCTGAGATAAAAGGACTAAAACCACTGTGGATTTTCCTGAAGCAAAATCTTCAGCAGCAACGGGCAATTCATCGCTCTGAAAGCAACTGCACACTCCAGGAAAGAATCCAAATCAGACCAGAGCAGACCTGGCAGAACTTGCTTCTCTCTGTCCCTTCTGTATTGCTTGTGAATGAGGGCAATGTTAAATCTTAAAGTATAGCAGTATAGGTAATGACCATAGTAATGATTGAGAAAAAGTGTTGTCTTACATTTTCTTGAGGAATTTAAGGAGTATTGTAATGTCATGACATTCCTGGTCAGTTGTTCATTGGGGGCTCTTCTGGAAGAGCTTGAATTTTGGGCTGTATCTTCACTGCATGGCTCAGTGCTGTTTAAACACAGGGAAATCTAATGTGAAGGGGTTTGAAATGCTGCCAATAGTAAGGGCTGGCTTTAAGCTTCTGTTATGAGAAACACCACCGAAACAGGGAAGATAACCGGGTTCGGACCGTGCAGAGGTGCCACGGCTGCTCTGTAATGAAGGGACACGTATAACCTGGGGAGTCGTCCCAGGGCCTTTTTTTCCCAGTCAGTGGGTTTAGATATGGTTTTAGGCCAGCACAGAGCTCCAGAAAAGGATCTTCCCCTTCCCCCTCCCGCCTAAAAAGGGGGAGCAGCAGGTTGGGCTTGAGAGTGCTCTTCTCACAGAGAGGAAGATGTGTCCCCCAAATGACTGAAGGGCAAAGTTGCAGGCCCAAGGGACATTAAATGGAGTGAGTCCTGGTGTTTCTTCTGTCTGGCTTTAAAATAAAGCCCGATGCAGCAGCCATCCTGCAAGGGAGAAGCGATGGTGCCTCTCACCTGGGATGGTGCGGATGAGGCTGACTGCTCTGCTCGCGCTGTAGGAGCTCGGTAGGGATCCAGCAGTTTTTTGGTGAGAGGGTAGGATGGTGTGTGTTTAGCTTTGCGTAGCTGTGAATGCCTAAATTGAAAATCAGGGAGTAGAGAAATGAAACCTCATGTGGAAGTGGCAAATAATAGTCTCTGTTGTGAAGGTGACTCTGTTTACTTTCATTGCAATACAAGGTAGGAGAATTTGTAAGCAATATTAGACCATTTTGCAATCCATAAATCAATCCATGTTCTTTGAAATGCAGGTGGAGGTGGGGGTGTATGTGTCTGTTTATCAGCAATGGATGCCCTAGAGTATTTCCTGGGAAACAGGTAAGGCTAATATCAGGGAATAGTCCTGCAATAAGACTCAAAGGAATAAAATAGTGAATATTTTCAATACTACTTCTTTTTAATAAGATACCTAACGAGGGAGTTGAGGGAAGGCACTCGAGTGGTTTGAAGCTGAAAATCAAGCATTTTTATGGAAATAGACTCATTAAAGCTGCCTGTTACAGAAGTGCAACTGTTTTTCTGTGAATGTGATATTTGTTCAGTAATTGAAATACGTTTCTTAAAAAGAAATATACTGTCATTTTTCTTTTTTTGGTTATGTAATTCATAACTGCCACTCATAAGTAGGCTAGATACCTTGCCCTAGAAAGCCTGGAACACATCTACCTGCTTTTTACTGGTCTGGTAATGTAAACACCCTGCAAAATAAAGGTTTATTTTATTTACCTTTGGGTAAATTACTAATGTGAATCAGTACGTAGACATGTGGTTCTGCCCCACAGGATGTATTGTCTAATCTTGATGTACCAGACTCAAGTTGCTTTAAGTCCTCTGCGTTATTTAAACTGCCTTGTATCAACTACTAACTTATTTTCCAATACATTTTAAAAATTAGTTTTTAAAAAGCAATTATTTCTCTTTGAAACTTTTCTTAGATCTTAAACAGTAGAACTTGCTATTGCCTTTGCACTCAGGTTTGGGGAACCCACTTGATTACTTATTGTAAATGACTTACTGTCGTCTTTTTAACCCTCGTATTAATACTTAAATTCTATAGAGTGCTACTTCGTTCTTACTTCCACCACAGAGAGTGACAGCCTTAGCTTATGGAAGTCTTAGACGTTTATTCTAGCGTCAATGCTTAGCGTCAGGGTGCAGCGCGGGGCAGCTGCTCCCTGTGGGAGGGGGAGCTGGGAGCCGAGGGGGATCCGGCAGCCAGTGGGGCAGGGACGCAGATTGCCAGAAACATCCAGGGTGATGAGGACACAGTCAGAGGGGTCGGCCCTGGCTGTGGCATCCCCACACGGCATCTGGGAGCCTCTTCCTTGCTCCCACCCCATAATTTTCACAAATGTTTTCAACCCGAGCTAGCTGTTCTGCTAATCCCATCAGTCAGCCTCCAGGCTGGTCTGCTTGAGCAGGAGGCTGGAGTGGAGACCTCCTGAGGTCTGCTGGGCTGCTGTGGTTACAGAGTGCCACACACGTTCAGAATTCAGTTTCATGGTTCTTCCTGTCAGAGGTTATGATTTACTTAACGTGTTTTTATTTTACATGTCCAGTTGTTTAACTTAAATTCAGAACTGCTTAAGACTCTTTTCCGGATAAGATGAGCAGAATGAATTGTGCCATTTATATATACAGTCTGGTTATATATCATAGAGTTAAAGACACCATGAGAAAGGAAAATGCTATGAAGCATGCAGTATAAATCCTTAAAACAGATCCTCCGAGTCTTGAAGTCACCAATTTCTCACTGCTCACAGTGCAAAAATGTGTTGGTTCAGCCTTCCAGTTGGCCACAGACCCCATGTTAAACATGTATTTCTTATTTCCTTTAGATGCTTCCCTTTTTGTATGTATCTGAACTAGACTTTTCAAGATTTCCTGCCTCCCCTTCCCCTGATGAGACAAAAGATTGCTCCTGTCGTGCCTCCCGGAGCCTGAGTGAGACAAGAATCAGTGCCTTGTTAGGCTGAGGGCATCCTGAATTCTCCAGGGATGGAAAGCCATGCCGTTGTAAGCACGGTGACCCAAGTTCACTTGTTTTTGTTGCATTATGTTTATTGATATTGGTTCTTTTGTTGCTTGGCTGACTTGTCACTTAACAACCTCCCTGTTTTGAAGTCGAAGTGGCACGTTGGAGGGAGACCAGTTGAACCCAAGAGACACTGGTGATCTGTTGTGTGGAAGTTAAGGGTGTCTGAAGCTGTGGTTTGCAAATCAGTGAATGCTGCTCAGTTCCTGTGGCAGATGCCATTAGTTATGGTTCCCTTTTAAGCAAAAGGTTTGCAAGTGCCTTTGTACCAAGTTCATTGGCAAGACAGAAAGCCATAGTGTGCACATGGAGTGTTCAACCCCTTCCAGAGTGGTGCACTCTTCTGTGTATTTTTTTTTTCTTTTTCTATACATTACATACTTTGCTGTTTATTGACAGATTTTTTTCACCTCTTCCACCTAATTTTGTTTAGAATATGGCTATCTGGGTAAACTGGTTTATACTTTTCACTTCAGGTTGTTCATACAAAGATGTCAAAGCATACTAGAGAGTTGTATCTAACCCTTGGCAAAACTGGGAGTGAGGTGCTGGAATGCAATTTTTCATGGAAAAGGAGAGAAAGGTAGAGTCAATCGAGGCAGGTCACACCCCATGTGTGACAGCATCAGGGATTGCTTGCAGAGCGCTGATTGCATGCCAATTAATAGACCATGTTCTCAACCTTTAGTTTCTTAGGCGTATATGCTCACTGTTAGTGCATGAACTGCCAAGTCTTTGGCTCTTCATGCAGGGTATTAAAGGTAGACTTGTACAGGACTTCTTTTTTTTTTTTTCTGAAGTCTTTTTAAAGCAGCCAAGCTGTGAGAATCTGCAGTGTACCTATAGGCAAAGTACATTCTGTACAGCGCATTTGGTGACCTCTTTCAGCCCTCCCTGTAAACAGTAGAGCACCTATTGATGGACTTTGTGTTGGCATTTTCATCAGGTTTCTGAAGAGGCAACATTGCTGGCTCGATCGATGAAACTCAGTTAGGTTTACTGATTACACAATTCTCTTTTCCCGAGTCAAACAGCGAGTTCGTAATTGCTCAGCGTACTATATTTTCTAGCAGCTATATCCAACCACACCTGTCAGTTTGCATGCGTCACGAGACAGGATTCAGATCGCTTCACATCGCTCTTTCTTCTCCCACACTGCTGTGAGCTGGTGGACTGTCTTCAGCAGAAAAGGAGAAACGTGCTTTTTACGATCTGAGCCTGTCACTGCAGTCTTCAGAGCAGTGACTATAATGTGAAACAAACGTTTTGAGATTTTAAAAGGGTAGATTGTGACAGCTGAGTGTGCTACCTTAAAAAAAGAGAGATTGTCTCAATATAGCATACTAATCCTACAAAAGAATAATAACAAATGAAGTTTTTATAGTATGCCTAACTGACCTACACTGTCACAGATTTTAATTTTATTTCTGAATACAAATATACTTTTTGTTGTTTCTGAGACTATGCTGGGAACTGTGAGATGCATTATGTGTCGCTACCTCTACAACTGTATACCTGCTCTTTTCTTGTTCATTGACAGACACATCAGTCTTAAGTTTTGGGATTCTTAAGTCTCCAGTACACATACAAACCCTGGGTTTAGTATGTGTCGGGCCTCTTGTGCAAACTAAATGCCAGTCAAAAAAACCTGATAGCTAAAGTCTTGGAGCTGAGGGTAATTAATTCATTTAATCAAGGCTATCAGGATATCTGCAAACCACTGTGCTACATGTTAATGGGCAAGCCTCTCAAGCTGCCTTTTTGTCCCTGAGCTTGGTAAAGCAGGTACTTCTCCTCTTTGAAAATGCAGGTCATGTACGACTTGGAAAATACGTGCTAAATAACATAAAACCGTTAGATGAGAATTTCCATTCCCATAATCACATTTTCCCCAGAATTGCTGTTGCTTTTTAGTAATCTGTTTGCTGCTGTAAGAATGCTGCAATTACTGGACTAAGGTGTACTTACTGAAGTACTTCATAAGTAGCTCTCTTAGAGGTATGTCCTTCTTTAATTTGGCTGCCTACTAGGGAATTACAGCCATTCCCTCCCTGTTTCCTTTCTTCTGGAGCACAGGTTCTCTGTTGAGATGAATAGACAAAGCTTCATTGATAACAACATTTGATTTTCAGCCCTGTCTTTGCTATGCCCTCTCCTGCACTTTGGTTGTTACTGCTGCTAGCAACCCTTCTCATCAGCTTGCATAATTTGTTTTGGTAAGTGTAATAGCTTTACCCTCCCTCTTGCTGGGTTGTGCAAACCTGATATCCCTGGAAAATCCACGGAAAAAGAAGGAAAAGATTCAATGACAATGAAGGGCTAGAATTGCCCTTTTTTAGGGGTTATGTCTTTTTTTCTACATGATTTTGATACTCTGGGGGCTTGGTTCTCCACTGTCCTGAAACCTATTTAGTGACTTCTAGAACTATGAGGAGAAGCTTCAAGTACACAAATAACTCCCATCAACTGTGATAACACAAAATGGAGGCAGCAGAGAAACAGGACTGGTTTTATACAGCAAACAGAAAGGATTTGAGGGTCCTAATAGAAGGGTTCATAAATGTTCTCAAGGGTAGATATAGCCTGAGTTTCCTAATGAGTATTTTATTGCATTTCAGGCAACCATTTCACCAAAATTATCATCTTTGCTTTCTTTGAAACAGACTGACCTGCAGCTGAACTGTGCTGAGGCACAGTTTTAACAGAATTATACCAGCTGTTAATATGAGAGTTAGAAAAAAACATGTGCTAGATTCACAGCTGGTATAAATTGATGCAATTACATTGCGTTCAGAGGAGCTTCGGTTGTTACATGAACCTGAGGATCTGGTATTTGGGGCTTTTCTAAGGCTGATGTGAAGCACGTGGCTGCTTTTTTCCCCATGTGTTGTGCTGTTTGGCTTATCGGGATGGTGCAAATGTCTGGGTTTAGTCTTAGAGATTCCTCTCTTGGATTTTGAAGAGTCTCCTGAATTTGACCTTTTGCCACCTCTGATGCTTCCCAGCTCTTGAAGAGTGCAGTGTGCCAACTGTTCCAGGCAGCTGGAAGCACACCAGCCAGATATGGAGCTTTCCTGAGGTAGGCATAAATACACGCCATACATTGTTGGTTGTTTTTTTAATATCAGATAAATAGCTTAATCTCTTTAAATAGTTTTCTTGTAGTGCTCTTAAGTTATAAAATTCCTAGGAGGTGGGTGCTCTCTAAGTCCAGAGGGACCTGAAAAAAATGCTAAGATGTGTTTGTCCAAAACTTCATTTTTCAGTATCTGTACAATGGTGCGATGTCTGTGATAAGTTCAGATTTTTCCCTGTCTTTTTTCCTGCTGTGAAGCAATAGCTCTATGCTATAGGTGCTATTTAGCAGCCCTTGCTTACTCCTATATGTAGAAGTAAAAGTCTTCAAAAGAAATAAAGACAAATAAAAATATGCTAAAGATATTTCGAACATCTTTACTTTTTTGGATGTCTAAACTGAGACTTTTTTTCAGATGATTACTGCTTGCTATTTTCTAGAGTAGGGATTGTATCCAAGTGGATGTGCTGGAATGAGATATCAAATCCATTTTGTCTTCGCTTCTTAGGCAGCCTATTAAAGCTAGAGGGAAGGGCAGCCAAATGTTAAATGATGTGTCTCAGGCCATAGGTACTAGTTTCAGAGACAGCATTAAAATTCAGGATTGCCCCTCCATCGCAATATTTTTATGTTTTTGTTTAAAGATTGTGTGCATGTGTACCTCCTTTAAATCTATGACAGCCTAAGTTACTTCTCTCTCCCAATATATAGTATCCCTTATGACCAAGGGGAGCTATTCCTTGTGAGGAAGATAGGCTAGGAGTGTATGCATTTCTGTTTTAATATGGTTTAGCAGGTGGAAGAGGTAGCAGAATTACTTTCAGGTGGCCAGGTACTCCTGGGTGTAGCAGCAGCAGGTGAACTACTGGCCTCTAGTGGTAAATGGGGAGTAATCTGAGTCTCTGAGTATCTCTTGCTCAGAGACGATGTCTGCTGATGTTACTTCGTGTAAGTTACACCAAAACTTGAAGTAGGAGTAAGACCTTGGCTGTGATTTAGTTTCAGTTATGTGAATTATTTTCAGTATGATCCAGATAATCTTGAAATGAAATACTCTTCATCTTTACTGGTGTAAATAAAGTTCAAGCTGCGTGTAAGCACTGGAAGAATGAAAATCTTGTAATGAGACCTAAGGGTACTGTTATTTTAAGAGAATATGCAGTCAGTATTTTATAATATCTGTAAAGAGGAAAAGCCTCTGTCAGGCTTCTTGTGACAGAGAAATAGATGTCATTATAAAATATGTAATCCTTTGAAGATACTGCGCCCCCTGCCTTTTCCAAGTGAATCTATAGAGAGATGTGGCTCTCCCTGGGCTGTATGGGCTCTCTCCCTTTCTACAGTTAATGAGGAAAATAATACAAAGGACAGTTTGGTGGCCTGCAGGTAAGTGCTGTGTTACAGGGCTGATCTCTGCCCTCCTGAGATGGCAGAAACCACAGAGGGGATGAGTTGCACACAACATTCCCATTTTGAACACATCACTGAACTGTGGTCCAGTCCAGCAAGTGTTGTGGTGGTGCTCACGTGAGTGCTCCTGATGAAATTGAGTTGTTGTCACATGGAGATGGCAGTCAAAACATGCTCAATCTGTCCAGCTGTCGCCAGGACAAATGGTCATTATAGCAATATGTTAGGGGGATTCAAAGAAGGGAGTAAAATGCAAACCTTTCAGGACAGTTGAGGGGAGAAAAGATCCTTCATTAACTCCAGAAGCAATTAGTGTGAGAAGCAAGACATTTTCTCTTACTAATTTGTGTATTGTCAGGCATTTTTACATTGCTTCAATTTTCTTTGATAAATATATCTGACTTAAAACTTGCCCACTGCCCAATTTGTATTAATACCAAACACAGTTACTCTCATCTTAGTTCAGTCCTTTTTTTTAAAGAACAGAAGTAATGGCCCTGAGTCCCAATAACAGAAAATGGTGTAATTCAAAGGTAGAACCAAAGGATGTGTGCCAAGGTAAAACCAGAATGGAATACGATTCCCTTGCTTTGAATGGCGAGTTAGAATTTGGCATTGAGGTTGAGCTAGTGTTTTCTGGTTAGCCCAGACTAGCTGCCATTTCTGCAAGGATATTCCCTTCTGTAAGACATCCCTTCACCCTCTTTTTCCTCTGTTGGTCACTGGAGTGACAGAAAGGATCTGCTTACGCTTATATGCACCTCAATAACAGTGTTTGCTAAATGTTCTTTGGCAGGACATTTTGTGGTGACTAAAACTTTCTCTTTTTGTATCCATTTACTCCCCCTTTTTGGTCTATTTGGAGACATGTAAGGCATCTGCTGGGTTTCTGGATGTGTCTATCCAGCAGAAGAAGGCATAGCAGATGGAGAAATCCCAGGAATACAATTTACTTTTCTCCATAAAAAGATAACTTTCAGTGCAGCTTGTTCAGCTGTAGAGCCCAGCCTCTCCCTGCCTGCCCAGCTGTGGGCTGGCCAATGGCATTGAGGTTGTTAGGACCTGAAGGAAGAAAATGGCAAAAGCAAATTAAAAAGCCAAAAACTGCAAGAAGCTTGAACAGCCAGGTGTTGTTTACCCAGTACAGTTTCTGTGAAGTTTCTATTACTGTAGAAGTTTTAATGCTTAAGATTTGCCTCTGAAAACTTTTGTATTTCAGCAGCTTCTGAGGCTTTTGGAGCTTTTTCCCCCGGGTGTCCCCACCTTGGAAGAATGTGTGGCTTTACTGTAGCTGCTGGAGATCAGGCTTTGTGTTTGGTTCTTAGTGCTGTTCCCCTCATTCATAGGGAGCAGTGGCTTGGAAGAAAAGACTGATGCCCCTCTTGGCATTCATAATAGGATTTCCTTCCATTTACAGGCCCTTAACATTACCTACTCAGCTGTGCAGGGGTTGATGTCAGTGAATAGCTGGCTGAGTTATTTTTAAGTTATTTCATGTGTTGAGAATAAGCCTGAAGCTGACAGACAAGTAACATCTACATAGCCTTTTTCTAGCTGCAACCATTCTTACTTTCTGTGCTATATTAAAGCTAAGTTAATAATAGTACTTTGGGTGATACTTTGATGGGAAGCTTTGTTAATACATTTGTGAGGACTAAAGAGGCCAGTTAATTCAGTGCTAGAAATGTTACACAGGCAATGATGCTAAACTGGAGATTGAATGAATAGGTGGAGCAGCTAGTTGATTTGCTGAAGAAAATAAAATATCTGTGTGTAGGTCTTTGCAGCACATTAACTGGTGAATAGGCACAATAGCTGCGTTGTCATACTTGGAGCTGCTGCTTTTTTTAAGAACAGATACTTAGTGTTTCAAGCAGAAACTGATTGTTAAAAGCGAGATTAATTTTAAGAATATGGGTGCAGATATTCAGTTCCTTGTTACACGTTAGTAGTCATTCCCACACTGAATCTTTTTTCAGAAGTAGCCTAGCGTTTAGCCCAAGTTAATTAGAAAGAAGAAGAGTGGTGCATCTCTGTTAAGCTGTGAGCAGATGATGTACAGGTGGCACCCATGTCTGCACTACTGTGCAGCAAAATAAAATAAATAGGGCTGTCTCTCAGCTGATTTGATGACTTGAGAAGTCTAAGAAGAGAGTGGGGCAACAAAAGCTGCATCTGAGAATAGCAGGTAGGGGTGGGGAAACATGCTGGAGAGCTTGATAAGGCCACTGTTGTACCAGAGTTATGTCAAATACATCTGTGTACATCTGGAGAACCAGACCCCTTTTTGGTGGCATTGATGGAGTCAGTGGAGCTGTGGTGACTCACCACATTTGAGAATTTGTCTCAAGCAGATCAGCTGCCTTATTGGCACTTCAGTGAGCTCAAAGGTGTGGAGTAGCTGACATCCACCACTGATTAATCTGAGAGAAAAGACATGATTAGGAAAGTAAGATTAGAAAAATCTAATAATAAACACAACATGTCACTGCACGACTGTAACCCTTTAGAAATCATTGATTTGTATTAAGGTCAGCTAGAAGTTAACTGGTCATAAAAGCAAAACTTACAGATATATCCTTTCTTAAATGAATAATTTCATATTTGTATCAATAAGCTGGTAATAAATATTGTATAGCATATGTTGACTTCTGTGGCTATGTGTTTTTTATGTGTGGGAGGAGTTGCGGGGCGAGATCTAAGTGTATCCTGCCTGGGTTATTTTTGTTTACGTTCTTGCTTTTCCTTACCCTTTGGTGTCTCTCTGTGGAGTAACTGTACTGTATTAGATAGAACCTATTGCTTATATAAAATTGTATAGATAAGCTTGAAAACTATTTTGAAAGAAAATACTCTACTAAATTCTGTGGACTGGGTTTTATTTCCTTTCATACTGAATAAGGCCACAGAGGAAGAAATGTATGTTATATGATATTGTTTAGTATCAGTAGTAGTGGCAGAAAACGGCTTTATATATTTGAGTAATATTTCCTTGGCTAAGTCTGTGAAAGTATCAAGGGCAGCGCAAAGGAACTCGCCAGGGCAAGAGTAGGAGAGAGAAACGCTGAAAAAGATTATTAAAAAAAAAAGAAAGAAAACACGTAAGTGCAAAGAAACTAAGCTTGGGATAGCCTTTTGTTGCCTTCTCCATAAAAACCCACATTTAAGGGGTAAGCTAGCATGTGAAGTCCTGTGGCAGTGTTGTGGTTNCAGCACTATGCCAGCTACTGGGAAGAAAATGAACTCTATCCCAGCTGAAACCAGGACAGGCAGGAAGTCCAGTGCGTTGTCAGTTGTTGCTGACTGCCACTATCAGCCTGTCTATGGCACTTTCCAAGCATTTCAGTACAATTTTTGTACAATTTTCAAGCATTATATAGTGAAACTGTAACCCAGACCAGTTCAGAGACTCATCTGGGACTATCCAGGGACGTGAGGCAGATGCAGAACCCAGCCTGCGTGAGGCTTCCTTCTGTCTTTCCCTGTGTAGTGCAGCGTGGCAGCCTTGTGGAGGGAACTGCAGCATCTGTGCCCTTGGGCTGCATGTATTCTTTGATTGCAGAAGGTTGGTCAGTGTAGAGTCACTAAATGGGTCCTGTAAGTTACTTTCACACGGGTGTTGTGGAGGCTGCTGACGCGTGTTACCCTGTGGGAGATATTGTCTGTCATCTATGTAGAACAAGCAAAGGGAGCAGAGCCAGATCTTCAGCCCACCTAGCAGTGGCAGTTTTCTGTCCAGGTCAGCTCCTGCTTTAGATGTGAGGAAGGCGATGGGGTCAATGCCCCATATAGTCTTTGCATCCCCCTTTGCTCCAATTGTACAGTTTTCTCACAGCGTATGTAAGTAGATAAGCTCCTCTTTTATATTCTCTTTGTGATTTCCTTGCATGTTTTGCTTTTTTTTTCCCCCTTTTGTACATGGAGCAAGTTAAACCTTGAAAGCAAATGTGCCAGAATAAACAGATCGTCCACTCTCTGTATCCCTTACAGACAATACAGACTTTGAAATTTATTTTTTTTTTTTTTCTTTCAGCTAGAAATGTCAAAATAGTCAGTGACTGGAAAGTTACTGCTTTGTATTAAGGGAAAATGTTGACACAATTTTCACTAGCATCAAGGCTCTTAATGAGCAAATGTTAAGGAAGAGAGGACCAACACAAGTAATTGTATTGCTCGTTGGGATTACCCTGTCAGCTATGCTTCTCCTTTTCAGAAAAGCAGAATAATATTTTTTATGGTAATTAGAAATGTAAGATATACTGAAGACTGAGAGTCTCTTTTTACACCTGGAATATGAAGCTTCCAATCATCCTGAAAAACTGAATAACCATTTCTGCCACTGCATGTTGAGAGCAGGCTTGCTGATGTGGTGCAGGGCCATTAATGAGTTGATGGTAGATCATTGTCCTAACCTTGTCTTGGCCTCCATGTCATTCACAGGCAAAGCGTGAATATCTTCAGATGATATAACCTAATAGGATGCTGCCACTGGACAGTTAGTCTCTTGCCTAGTACAGTTATTCTTGCAGAGGCAGTTGAACAGGGACATTTTTAGCAGTTAAAGCGTTGAGTAATGAAAGCTAAGGGAAATACTTGCTTCTTTTTGTGGTTTTTAAGCATGCAAAGTCTGTTAATACCAATGATGGTAATGTTTTTAAATTCTGCTAGTACTCAAATGTAAAAATATGCAAACTGATCTAAAATATGCATCTTTTTGGCCAGTATTGTCTGGAAATGGAAATATTCCTGTTCTAGAATTTACTGAAATGGCTTTTGGTTTTTAAGGGGGTGGGGGCAGAGCAATTACAGGCTTTACTAAATGGTATCATTGCTCACTGGTCTATGTACTGTGTAGCTGTGATGCTTTGTGCTATCTCTGCTGATTCTGCTGTCGCTATCCCAGGTATAAAGGCTGTTCATCAGGATCTGAACAAAGTGTGAAGGGTTTTCTTATAAGATACTCTGTGCAAGAATTGGTTTAGTATTGGGACAGAGAACACCAAAGTCCAAATTCATGTTCTCCAAAGACTGAAAAATTTGGTAGGTGAACAACTTAGATGTCCTTAGACATTGTTTCCCTGAGAAAAACTTGTGTCCTATATATTTGGAGCCAATTTTTGTTGTTTTGGGGGTGGTGGTGGTGGTGTTATAGAAGCAGATTTTTTTTGTATTGGAACTAGTGCTGATAATATTTTAAGCAACATGCAGGAAAAAAATAACATGTCAAGGGGCTGGATTAAAAAACCAAACATTACTTTCTCTCTACTCTCTTTCTCATTATTCTTGTTCTGCTTCCTAAATGATACTTCCTATTCAATTTCCTGATTATATGATGATTTTAAAGAACTGTCAGCTTGACAAAACTTGGAAATAGGATTTGCTTATACACATCCAGAATATTTAGATTTTTTTATTTTTTTTTTTGTTAAAGCTTTTGGATTTATTTTGTTTTGTGATTATGTTACTGCTAAGGGCCTAATTCTAACAGCTACCATTTTTATTGGGTTTATATTTTCATTAAAGCCTCACCTGTAGAAATTACATTTAAACATCATAGCAGTAATAAGGACTGACTTGTTTGCTCTTGAATGCTTTGGTTGTACGTCCTCATATCTCAGAAGGTCACATGCTCTGGTTGTCCCTCAGGTTTCGAACAAAATGAGATCCTTTAGATGCATTTTGTGTTTCAGCCTAACAAATAATATTTGGTTATGTACTTAATGAAAAAGATTGCTGGCGGATGCTCTCACCCTACTTTCAGTTGTTATCTGTGCTCATCGATCCATGAGAGCAGTTTAATTACACTAAAAATGAATGTTGATGGATGTAGAAAGAAATAAATCTTTTAAATCTGTATAGCATACTTCACTGAAATAACAGAGTTTACTGTCCTTCCTAAGGCTACCTTTAAGAAAGGTTAAAATGGAGATATAATATGCTGTGTGTCTGCATCCTTCAGTACTTGCATTTAACCTGTCTGTCACTACTTTTAAAATCAAGGGCTGGGAAAATGAGCTGATTTGTAAATGAAAGCTTTGTAGACTTCCGGTGATCTGTCTTTATGTGATAACTCATGTTTATATTGGGTTGATTTGCTGTGGATTTTTTTTAGCCACACTTAAAAAGGCAAGAATTAGCTATGAAAGTGTAGGAAGTGGGCTTAACTGTTACCCAGATAATGTATCAGAGAGAGTTAATGACTGAACTTAGCTCTGTCTCTTAGCTCTTGGTGTGGCAAGGTTTTGGTTGAGTGGGAAATGTAGACTCTATTCTGGTTTTGCTGCAAGGAAGTGAATTCTGGTGTTTTTTCTTGAACATAATGTATTGTTCAACCATCAGAATCACCAGCTGTGTTTTCCAAATTGTGGGATTCAAGACACTTATTTGTATGCATGTGAGGCAGAAGGGTAATTGATGTTTAGGTCAGTACCTTGAATGGTCTCTCAAAATAACATAGTAGTAGTGTGATCTGATTGTCGCTAATCTCATTTCCTGGTCTAAAAAGTGTTTGAGGTTTTTGGCTGCATTTTCTGGCAGTTGGCTGAATTGCTGGGTGAAAATACAGTAATTTAGAACAACTTACATTTCTTTAAGTCTGTTTGTAATTGAATTTCTCAAAGGGCTTGATAAAGCCTTTAATTACAGAGTAGCTGTGGAATAAGTATCTGTAGGATAATGCAGGTACCATTTAAAGCTCAGCTACATCACCTTTATGACAATCATGCTTAATGTCAACTAATGAGCATGGTGTTCATGAGAGAGTAGATACTGGCAAGATAACACAGCCATTGCTGCAGCTATAAAAGGTTGTTGGATTTTTTAAGCATTCAGTTAGCAAACAGCTACTTAAATGGACAGGAACCAGGACTGATGTTTTGGCCATTATCACTGTAAAGTCACTTAAACACATATGTACAACCAGTGAAAATCTAACCCTGACAGCTTCCACCTTCATGGCAACCAGGGGAAAGCAGACCTGACCTTGGTGGCTCTTACCTTCTATGCATTAGATGCAAGGCGTGCCCTACTCAAAGTGATTCAGGTTTGTCATCCTCCCATGCACTCACAGACTTCAGATTGACTTACAAGTTCAACTGCCCCTTCGCTTAAAACAAAACCCTAAACCTTTCTATTAAACAGTAATCAACCCATGTTAGACACGGTTGTTGCTCCCCTTGCTAAATGTTATGGTGTTTAATTTTGAAGCTGAGACTGAAGTGATCTCCCTGAAGTCAGATGGGAGATGGGTTGTAGAGATAGAAATTACAGCTTGGGTCTGGTGCTGGTTTGATGTCTTGTCCATTGGGCTGTATTGTCCACACCAGCGGTGTGTGTCCAGTGTTTCTAGCTTGCTCCTGCATTTGGTTTTGTATTCAGTAATGAGTATTGCTTATCTTGTTTCTTGCTAGACCATTATTGTATTAAAACCCGTGTGCTACGTTATCCTCAAGTTGAACTTGAGCGTTGGTATATAACAATCCAGTGTTTCTGGCTCATTTAGCTTTGTGTTTTTTAAACACAGTTACTGATACTCCTCTGTCCTTTATTGGCAATCACTACAAGAACTTGGTGGTCCTGTCTGATGAAATGTGTTGTACAGAGAAGTAGCTTGCAAAGTATTAAAGAAAAGATGAATGGGAAGAAGGAAAGTTGCTTGTTAAACTGCACCTCTAGTTCCTCATGATTTAGGAAAAGAACTTCTTCAACTATATATAGTTATATGGTTTGGTTTTGGTTTTGTTGTGGTGGTGTTCTGTGTTTTGGTTTGTGGTTTGGTTTGGTTTTTTTAGGAATGGCATTTCCCCATAATTCTTTGATTCAGTGACTTATAAAAAGGAAAAAATAAAATAGTAGTTCTGTAATCTTACACAGAGTAGGTCAGATCTGGAGGTGATACAAATGTTGATATTAATGAGGGACTTGCTTCCTTCAACTGCAGCAATCCAAAAAGTTAGGTGTTTAGTACATTTTAGTTGTCAAAATTAATGAAAAGCCAATGGTATCTCAACATGACACGTCCTAAAATTGGAGTGAGAGATAGTTGAAATATATCGTTGAATATGGAGGTGACCAATATATCATTGAAGTGCAGGGGTGACCAGCTTTGTCCGGAGACTGAGGATATCTTCACCGAGAAGCAGGTTTTTAGAAATAACCAGTAAGAAGATTTAGAAATTGGCCTTTCATTGTCATTATTGACTACTTCTTTGTGTGTGTTCACTGTTCAAACCTTAAGCATCTAATCCTGTGTTAAGTTTGCATTTCTAAATCGATACTGCCAAAGGAGAATTTTGCTTGCAGAGTTTATTCCATGTCTGACAAATGAAAGCTATTAATGAGGAATTCCTAATTTCCATATGCATTTCTACTGTGCGTCATAAACTGGCTTGACATGATAGAAATTGATTGAAATGCTATTGTTTGCTCAGTCATTCATGTCTTCTGGTATAAATTGTCATTATTATTACTCTTAAGAATATGTTAGGTGGGCGTTTGGGTGTCCGTTGCTGTTGTTACTTCTTGCATCAAGAGGTATGTTGAACACTTCTCAAAGCAATACGACTTCTGAACTTGGGGAACTGTGACACAGGTTGCAAATTGGTATAATGGGTGTGCAGCAGTACGAAAAAGGTAGTAAAACTAGAAGGGTCCCTTTATTGGGCAAGATCATAGCATGTCTGGAGGTGAACAAAATGATCTAAAAGTATCTACTCAAACTTTTAGTTTGTTGTCCTGGTTTCAGCTGTT